>BRZM01000027.1:404556-526620 GCA_033238685.1 Lates japonicus | reverse complement strand
GAAAGGGCAGTTTAATGATCTGGTATTTGTCCCAAACCATGCTCTTTGTGGTTCTGCTTCGACTGAAGTGTTGACACAGATAATCATGTCCCTTCCCTGTGCATCACTTATAAGTTTCTTTGTAGCTCGCAGATGTTAAACACCTGCCTTGTGGTGTTGAATAAAAGAGCTAATGGTGACAGAGTGCACCTGGTGTTGTAGGGAGTACCTGCTTAAGCTGCCGGCGGTGAATTTGTGTTAAACAATGAGCAGAAACTCACTATAAAGCTTCGTAAAGCCAGCGGGAGCTACAGATTCAGCTGATAACTCTGCTTTTCCCTTCACCACAATGGCACTGATTAAATTTCATGCACTTTTCCTTGTGTATTACCATGGTGCAGTTTTGTTAGAGGTACCTGTGTTTTGAAAGTCGTGTTCTTGCTTTTGTTTCCTTCAGCTGTATGATCTGTTGTGTGCTGTTTGGTGATGTACTGCTCATCTTGCCAAGGTAAAACCACACTGTCTCTCTGCCTACAATGGTTATGAGCAGAGGGCTCAGTAACAGCACTTGGCATGAATTTGGCTCAGTATCTTCAGTCTTGGCTGGTGTGCAGACTTAAATCTGGTGCTGATTGGTGTCTAATAGCAGGGCCTGACTTTATTTGGCAGCCATTTGCCCTGTGGGACACATTTAAACTATCATATTATTGTAATTCGTCATAAAAAAACAGTCAAGGTGGAGCCAGGAGGCCATTTTTAACTGCCGCAGCTGTGACATGTGTAACTGCCTTAATACGCTTGTGTTCCGCAAAATAGATGCCAGGTGATGCAATGTTGTTTCATACCAGTGAGACACACATGCACCCACACAGACACACTTAAATCTGGTCCTTGCCACACACCTTCCTGTTTTACCTCATAGCGCTGGAACTTTTTACACATAGAAAATTGAACAGATTTTAAACATGCTGAAAGTTAATCATCAGAGATTCTTGGCACACACTTTTGTGATACCTGGGCTCCTGCACAGACTCCCTGACACACAGACATACCCTCCTGTTAACCATCTGCATTTTCATTGACCCCTGTGTGACATCAGCAAGGTGCACTGCATGGTAAAATAAACCACGACTGATGTTGAACATGTCGTTCAAAAAGTCATTTTCTGGGCTGCAACAGTATGACTCTTTTATGTAGTTTTTTATTTTTGAGATGGCAATACAGTTCTGTTGTACAGAGGCATAAGCCACTCTAAATAATTTTTGCCATATTTTTGCTACATAGGTTTTAGTCTTGTCTCTAGAGGGGACTTTTCATATGTTAAAAATCAAATAACACCAGTGTTGTTCTTGAATGTTCACTGAGCAGAGCAGAAGAATAAAAAAGTTAAGATTCCTTCAGCTTACCTGCTAAATGGCACTGCCATTTTGTCTTGGCTCTTTTCCATTTGTATTCCAGATATGCCTGACAGTTGGAGACCATTCCTCATTTTAAAAGCAGGTAATGAACTTGCAAACCAGCCTGATGAAATGAGCAGGTCTTTAGGTTCAGTGAATGGCTTGATAGGCTGAAATGAATAGTCCTTGACATGTTCATAAACGTCCCCCCATTGTGATGAACATGTGCAGATGCTTATCTTTATTGGTTTGGCTGAACTTGACTGATGAAGGACCTGAGGTGACAACTCTGTTATGACTAACAGAACTTGAGCAGCTCTTACGTGGGACAGCCAGAGGGAAGGACTCAAAATTAGCTCCGTTTTATTTTGGTTTTTTTTCTTTACTTTTTGGTGGGTGAACCATGCCCTCGCTTTCAAACTCCTATCAGCCGCTGTCTGTCAGGACCTGTTCGACCTGTTAAGCTTTTGTTTATTTTAATGTGATTGATTTGTTTTGAAGTCTCAGCTCAGTCCGGTGTGTCGCCTTCGACGCTCACGTTTTAGTCCAGGCTGCACGAGGTTTATCAGCCCTGGAGGATCACAGGCCTTTCTCTCTCTATTCATCGGCTGCATGGCGCTGTGCCACTCTAATCAGAACAGTTCCCCCAAACAAAGACATTAAGCATCTTTTTTATGCTTTGTGTATGACTGAGTGTGCCTGTGTACAGGTTTGTTGGCCACATGTTTTTCTGTCGGCCACATTGGGCTATACTGTAAGGATGAAGGTGATAATCAGCCTGGGCTGGATACAGATCAATGTCAACATCATAAGCAAACCTGAAGGTCGCTGCAACAGAATACTTTATTTATATATATATATTTGATTGGCTATGGAAACAAAATGAAGTTATCTTACTGCTATGCCAGATTTTTTTTTTAAAGAAAATATAATACTTCAAGGACTCAAGACAACAGTAACTTGATAAGGGGATTTTTTGCAGGAGGCTTAAAACTTTCATGGACATGTACATGTCATAGTAACAGTCATTTACATCCTGTTCGGTGCCAGATTGAATGCAAGATTCTTTGTCGTGTCTTTGCGATGAGCTCATATAATGGCACTGTCTTTAACTGCAAACTCTACGTGTTTTTACTGTAACTGTAAAGACACTGTAGACAGAGCAGTATGCTGCACATGCTTACAGAATACCCTGTGAACAATGAAGAATGGGAGGACAGGTCAGATGCACACAATGCAACTGATTGTGCGTCTTTCGGCCTCTCAGTCTGCAGCGCATACCCAAGAGACATGAGATTGTACCTGTGGACTGACATGTTACAGATAAAGGCTCAGCCGGCTACATTCCTGTCACACTTTTTACAAGCTCAATTTGCATACATATGAACTCCTCTGGCACATACAGACTTAAAGAGTGTAGAAGCGACAGGATGCCATTCATTTTTAACTGAACCCCCATATACTGTACATGCTTGTGCAGGCTGCAGAGACTCAAAGACTGTGAAATGGCAGAGCTGAGAAAGAGTCAGCGTTTTGCAGATGTTCCCAGATACCCAGGAGAGGCAACCATTAGAACTCATTTTGACTCCTGCAGTGTGTCAAACAGATCACAGACATCGGGGGGAAACAAACCATTTCGTTGTGCTTTGTTGTGGTATCACTGGAAAATAACTGGCCAATCGGAGCACAGTATGGAAAATACATACTCAGCAAAGTACCTTTTGAATCTGTGTATCTGATGTGGTCTTTGTTAGCATCAACGCATGTCTCAGGACTGTCATTTTCATGTTCATTGTGTCCGTCTGCCATGTCGGCAACACTGGCCTGTTAGTAATCATGCATAGGATGAATGAACCAGGTTGTTTATGTCAAATTTATGTTGAAGGTTGTGGCTTACAATGCATCAGTCGGCAGCTGTTAGCTTGGACTTTAGGAACTCACGCACCTCCACGCCTGCAGATGGAAGTCCCCCAGTCCTGTTGAATACTTAGCAATTGCCTAGGACAACCACAGATATTAGAGATGGACGCCCAATTGGATAAAAGCCTAGCTGTGAACATCAGTCATCGTTCATCATCATGTCACTGCCTTTGTCTTCTTCCTCTTTTTTTTGGTTTCCCTGCCTCTTATGTTAAGCGAGGATAACCTGGTTCTCGTGACCCAGCTGTGTTCTCATCTCTGCTGATTAGGTGGGAGTGACGTAATCGACTGTGGTCTGTGCTGCTGACAGACATGAAGAGAAAACCACCCGTATCTGTCCTGCTGGCGCCCTTACACACAGACACACGCCTGTCAGGATGTCTGAGTGTGGTTGTCATTACTGTGTTGCAGGCCTGAGACTCAATGTAGGTTGAGTTTCCATCAGCATATGCAAAACAGGTCAGTTTGAGGACATACTGTACGTGAGAACCCATTCCCCAGTACTCATGAGTCTCTGTGAGAATGACAGCCCATTACATGTTACTCTGTGTTCAGTCTGTCATTCTGGAAAACAGTCATCTTTGTGGTATTCTTTTTTTAATGCAGCAGTGTGTTGTGGTTTAATAGCGTGGCGTTGATTTCCAGCCACCAGGGCTTATTAGGCACAGTCCCTGGTAATTGACTGTAGCTGGGAGAGATGGCAATAACATTCACTGTGGTCTCTCATTACCATCAGTTTCACACAGTTTAACTAACATACAATTAGCAGAACAGTAGTTTTTACAGCTAGATTAGAAAGCTTGTGTGTCACAGTGAGTGTGACAGCTAGATTTTGGGCACCTGTATGTGACATTTCAGAGCTGGACTGAGATCATGAATACAATCAGGGGAGCAAACTTGTCACCATTTGGTGATAAGAACTCGTTTTGATTCCAAAGTAGGTGGGGACTGTGTCACAGGGAATGAAATTAACACCATGACATCCCTTCAAAAGCAATCATTTAAAAAAAAAAAAGTTAATGGCTTTCCTGCTTGGCACGTGCAACACATCTGAGAAGAGTGAAGACTGAGGAGGGCTGAGGAGGGGAGGTCAGTTTTTGACTGCCTGCTTGCCTTAAGGTAAGAATCTCTTGGCTTATATGATGATGTGTCAAGTTTGGGACTTTTTATTAGCCTTATAAGGTTTAGGTGTTTTGATTTAGCAGTTAACACTAGCCATCACGATTTGGAAGTAATATTTGATGTAGCTAGTGTGCTTGTTATTCCAGCCCTGATGTGAGGGCTCAGATTACTCGTGTAACGTTACTAATGTAATTTTGCCTTTGATTACAATGTAAGTTGATCTCCTCAGCCAAAGTGGCAATTTGACATTAACGTTAGCCCCTGACAGCGCCATTCTCTTTATGCTAAACTAATATTAGAAAGGCTTATACTGTGCCACATGGAGCCCTGAGCAGCGAGTCACCAGTCTGACTTCCGATCCGGCCGGACCTTTGCTGCATGCAATTCCCCTGCAAATGCTTAATAAAAATGAGAGAAGCTGCATAGAAATTGCAGACAGTTTTTTGTTGTTGTTGTTGTAGTGGTTGTGAAATCAGTTTATCAGAATGAACAGCCGTTGCAATAGCTGTAAAGAGCAAAAACCACATTATGGAAACACATGGAAACCTCAAGTTGGCAGTTGTAACTGAAATACAGCCTCTCGCCAAAGCATCTGGTTATTGCTCAGACTTTATTCCAATAACTTTTCATTTGTCATTTTCTTGCAAATTGACTTGACTTGCAAATGGTCATTGTGGCCCCTGCAGGGAGAGTGTTTGTCTCAGTCAGCTCCTCTGCCCTTTGTCAGGTTAATATACGTTGAAGATATTAAAGCACTTATGATATTGATGATTCCAAAATCTCTCATGGGTGTTCAGCTAGGTTAAAATCTAGTGACTGTAAAGGCCATTTGTAATTTGTATGTGTAAATCAACACTTTGGCTCTGTGGCTTTGTCTGGAGACCTGAAGAGTAACCGGCTCAACTGAACCTGACTCTCAGGGTCAGGATTTATACGTCACAGGACCATTTGCCAGAGCTGAGCAGGTCTTGTAAAGGTTTTTACAAGAGTTTTTTACAAGTAGTTTAATGACTTTGTCAATGTAACAATGGTGTTATCTTTCCCGATCCACTGTGGCCCTCACGATGATGATGATGTTAACAAGACAGGGTCTGTCTGTCTGTAAGACGGAGTGTTTGGCTTTTTTCCCCCAATAACTCTTGACTTTTAACTTGACGGTTAATTGGTTTCAAAACAGTTTTTTGAGTAGTTAATCAACCAGTTGACTCAGCACCAGAAACTTTTATCATATTATCTTTTGTATATTGAAGTCTAGATTTCCATGCTGTTTATTGAAACTTCATTTACAAATTAAAAGCTATTTCAGTGGCTGCGTGAGGCTTTGTGCTAAATGCTAACATTGGCATGCCAACATGCAAATGATGGATGTTAGCCACACGTTTTTTTAAAGCATATTAGCATACTAATATTTGCTGATTAGCAATGTTTTGTCTCAAAAGTTTCCATAATTCCTCATGGCCTGCACATTTTATGGCAGATAAACCTGCTGACATCTTGCCCAACAGTTGTTTAGAAATTTCAGTCTAGCCCTAAGTGGTGGACTTACCCAGAGCCCTGACACTAGCATGGCTGCGAAACATTATTCTCATTGTGAGTAGGTTCAGCAGCTTTTGGTCTGAATGAAACCTTTTAGAACACACTTCATATTTAAAGAAGCATTTTCTGTAACCCTTTAACAAGGTTGTTAACTCTTATTTTCCAAAAGGCTGACATATTGGAGATACAGAGTTTTCACATGACAAACAGTATTATGAGTATTTGATGCAGAGCAGGTCTGTTTCACACAATGTTTAACTTAAATCTGAAATGTTTGCCACATGAAGACAGATGTAGCACAGTAGACATGTACTGTTTGTACAGAGGTGACAGCAGCAGCACTCTGGGTGGCGCTCTGCCAGTATAATGGAGTCGTTCCCAAACGCTGATAGGCCTGGATCCTATTTAATTTGTCAGTCTGAAAACATAGTCATGTTCCAGCTTGAAAAGAAGGGGTCTATATCAGGTTGCTTACTCAGACATGTAACATGAAACATAGAGTAGATACTGTATCACTTATGTAATTTGGAAATTCTAATCTGTTTTTCTGCTGCAGCCCGTGGTTATATGTTTCACAGGTAACAACAATATCCCTGAAAATATCAACAAACTTAAGGGAGCTGTAAATTAAAATTTAATTTCAGTATGTTTTCTGTGGAAATAGTGTGGCCTCTTTTAGTTGGAAAAGATTTTTTTCCCCCATCCCCTGATCATCTCTCGGCGGGTGCTGGGATCTGGTGGTTTGTCCACTGTCCAACACACACCCTGTTTTACCCCTTGCATTTCCACTCCAGTTGAGATGTATTTCTCCTTCAGTGTTCCAGCAGGCTCATTACCTGACTCACCAACTCCCTCAGACGTCCAAAAGCCCCTTCTCTGCTTTCCTCATCTCATGTAAAATACTAATTTACAGGCTGTTCTGCCCTCCCCGCCCTCTGCAGCTTTATTTTTCTAACTGGTATGTAAGACACATGTAGCACAAAGGCTTTCTCCCCCCCATCTGTTTGCATGTTCAGCCGTCACATTCCTCATCTGGCTGTGTGGTTCTTGGAATTGCAAAAAGGGCGGTCAGAACATGGCAGGAAAGATGCAGTAATTTTGATAGTGTTAATGAGCATGTAATCACAAATAACTGCCTCATATTCCAGTAATTTCTGTGGTTCTGAAGCTAAAGCCTTTGAATAAATCTCACTAAATACCTGACCTGACATGGTTAAAGAACTTCTCATGTTGCCTGTAGGACACAGGCCAGTGGATTACCACAGGTGCTGTTTATGTGCCTGATCAGAGTCCAGCTTTGGGGACTGGCTGCTGCAAAGTCTACTTCTCCAGATGTACTTGGGGTTTGTCTGTTAAGACCCTTTCACCTCTTTCATCTGTTTTGCTGCCTCCATAGGTGGGGTCCGGGGATGTATTCTGTCCCAGGAGCTGAATGTGCATTGTGCCTATGTGTCCACTCAGTGAGAAATGAAACGTCTCTCGTGCAAAGCCAACTGTCAGGCTCACATCTGTGAAAACATGCTGCTTATTTACTTTTGCTGAAATCTCTGAATCTACAAAGAGTTCAATGTGGTTTTTAACATTAAGGTCTGGTAATTAGAATAATTTCAGTTGTCATACATGTGTTAATGTTCTGCAGCCTGGTAACTTTCCATACTGATGCATTTAGTTTTCTTTTGATTGGCTGGTCAGTAATTAAAAAAAAAAAAAAAGACTGAAGTATCTCAACAGCAATTGGATGGATCACCATGAAATGAAAATACAGACATACAGACTGACGTTCTCTTCTAGAAACACTATGAGCTTTACATTTGTATGTAACTTTAAGTAAGGGTCTTTCTTACATTGAAATAGAGTCATTTAAATGTTCTTTAAACAATGGCTACATGTAACTTGGACGTCTAGTCGTCTTACACTTCTCAACCAATGTAGCCTGCTTTTAGCTCTGATACCTGGACAACTTTTGACTGACAAATCATCAAATCAGTGTTTACTGCTTACATACTGTGCAATACTTTCTAGGCCGCATTGAGAGTTATCACCACAAGATCTGACATGGAAGAAAAAAATGCGACAAATATCTGATTGTACAGTATATTATACACTTCATTCAGGGTTAGGAGCAAGAATAGTTTTCATGCTGCTGTATTTAAACCTATCATGCCATTTGAGGTTTTTACATTAAATCAAAAATCTACTTTGGTTGTCTGTCTAGTCACACTAACATTGACCTTAACCAGAGCGACCTGAGGGTCTCCCTGCTTTGGGGGGAGCGTGTCAAACAATGGAACAAAGCCTTGATGGATGGCCTGGATTCCCCGCAGTCAGACTGACTCTCCCTCCTGGCCTCTGCCCTCATGTCATCCACTAAACCTGAGAAGCTAATGTTATGCTGCTCTGAGCTATCTCATTTGGCTTTTGAACATCTCAAGTTCAGTACCTGTCAGTACATTAAAGAAAGGGAGAAAAAATAGCTAATCACTCACTGAGCTTGGTTTAAATACATGCTGCCTGTTGCTGTCAGTATAATATGAGACCAGCAGGAATCTGGTATATGTATTTCACTCCTGTGCTGTCAACTCAAACAGCTAAATTGAGATGAATATTTGACATAGCTCACCTCCGCAGTCTGCATTGTTTTGATGTGCAGAAATACTTTCAAGCTCTACAGCGCCATAACTATATCATTAGCGCAATTCACTCCTGCACCAACAACAGGGAATTTGACCCGAGGGCATGTTCATCACTCCATCCACTTCCTTTGGTGTCCTCTGATGAATTTCCAAACAGACAGGTTTAGAAGCAGACCAGGGCAAGTGTTGACTAGTGCTCTTCTGTGTTTCCTCTCCCCAAAGCAAAGTTGTCCTGAGGAAACTACAGCATTGTCTTGGGGAAGCTGTTGTGTGTTGAAAGCTTTAGCAAGTCCGTAAGCATGGTCGTTTTCACCGTGAATCCATTCCAAAATGGCATTCAGATGTTAACAAAAAAATATTTGGATTACCCGCACCCATGGGTCATACTTAAATATTATTCATCCCAGGAGGGGAAATGAGAAAATGTTCAAGGGGGCTCGGCATAGTCTTGTGAAGAAGAAGTTTATTATTCTCATTTTGGATCTGTCCAATAGGTTTGTGATGGATTTCATGTGTTTCCTGCTGTTCAAAAAATCTAGGTTTTGTCTTGTGTTTTAGTGTTTCTTTTATATGAAACAAGTGAACCCAGTGACCTAATACTCATACTAAATAAGGGTAACAAACTGTGATTCAGTGAGGTCACCCAGAGGACAAAAAAAACCTTATCCTTATTGGTGTCTAGCCTTGCTGAGGTGTTGCCTCCACCCAATACAATGTAGGTCAATGAAATTTTATATGTTTTGCTTTAAACCACAAATAAAATTGCTAGTGGCTCTGTGAAGCCATACTTAGCTGCAGTAGTACTTTGAGCCAAATGCGAATGTCAGCATGCTCACAATAATAGTATTAACATTGCTGCAGTGTCCTTCACGATGAAACATTCAGAAGTCCACTTGGATCAAAGAAAAAAAGACGCTCCATAACTCCACAACTTGTCAGAGACTTACCAGTGGTGGTAGTTGTACATTTTCTTGTGTATCAAAGTAATCTGATGGTCACTGTCTGTGCATCAGTGAACACACTGCAGACTTCTAGTGCTGCCAAAATATAAACACGTAATAAAAAAGGGGGACAACTGGGGCCCACAGTGTCAGACTTTGAAAACCCCTGGTCTATACTGAGTACATCTGTGTGTCAGTTAAATCTTTTACTGTGGCATGTTTTGCAGGTTTTACATTTAATACAAGAAGTTACAGATGTAATGCAACTTTAGGTATTAAGCACCACACAGGGACTCTCCCTCTCTCATAACTTATGCCACCATAATGTTTAATTTACTTTGCTGATGACTGGCTCCAGTGTTCTTAAGGCCCTCTTTGAAGGGATTACAACTGCAGTTAAGCGAGAGAAAAACAGCACAGGAAGTTTTTATGTCTTTCTCTACCCTCCAGGACTGAGTGATTAGTCGCTCTAGATAACCACTCTGAATACATGGAGGAAGTGAACCAGTCCTGCAGGCTAATGTGTTCATTCAAAGAGGGACAAAGGTTCTTTAAGATTTATGTAGAAATCAATGCAATGAATTCAAAATTTACTGTTCCTAAATTCAGATTATTAAGGAGGTGATATAGTGTACATGTTGAATGTGTGTCTTGCTACTGTTACAACTCTGTTTTCAATCTGTGTCCAGATCTCTCCCATCTCTCTAACCTCTCTAACGTCATTCCTCCTAAACATACCCCCAGTGGCACTGTAATTCCCCTCTCCTGAGTGAACTTATTTCTTGGTTTTCCTGTCGAGGAAATGTTCTAGATTTTCACGACATGGGCTCATATCTACTGTGCTCTGTGTCAGTTCCTGGGCCTTGTTACATTCAGGCTAACAGCATGGCTGTTATAGCCATTCAGTCCACTTAACTCCCTCTGTGTCCTCCATTGGGCTGTAAGCCCAGTTAACAACCCTGTCCTCACACAAAACACATATTTTACTTAAGCTCACTGTATCCTCTGTAAGGGACACTTCTAGAAATAATATCCCAGCATCTGACAGAAGGTATTTCCATTAGGGTGCTGCATCTGTGAGCATTTCACAATCTGCTGTTCAGTTAAAGCTCAGTGGGGCAGTAGGTGTGCTCATCACTCAAAGCTTTGCTGATGACCGACTGATTGAGATGTTTAGGAACACAGAGTTTCTTATGTTTCCTGTGTTCACTCCAACTTTCCATCTCTCATTTCCTACATATCTGGCCCGGTGATTCCACCCTCGTTTTCCACCAGAGCAGGTGGAAGTCTTTAATCTTCTGCCTATTTGGGCTACCACAGCAGAGGACGGTAATTGTACCAGCGCAGTAATTGAGCTATCTGTTGGTCCGTCCCAGCTTATTAGAGTAATGTGATCCCACCACAGGACGGCATGGCAGCCGGCTCCGATTCCCCTGATTACGGCTGCTGGAGGTCGGCCAGACCAGGAGGTAGCGGTGGACAGGGAGGGTTTGATTTAGATTGGCGAGAGGATGTCTTATCATGTCCCTGTGGTTATCGCCACGGTAACCAGCCACCGTTATCCACTGGTTCTTCAAGCACAAAGGAAAATTACTTCAAAATGACTCGGCACAGTTATTTATATTCATCTTTGAAGAACAATACATGACTAAATTGCATGTATTGATCTTTCTAGATCACATGGGTGGGCTACAGAAGTCTACAGGAAGTTTCCAGACTCTCAGCCCTGACGTATTCTACAGTGGTAGAAAGGTTCATATAAATCAGTCTCTACCACAACTATGATATTCAACAGCCTTCAGTTTGCAAGAATCAGTTTGCTTGGTCTGCTCTAAATTAGTTGGCAGGATTTACTAGGCACTCTGTTCTCTCAGTCTCCCTCGGGGTTCGTCACAGTGCACACTGTGTAGAGTCAAGTATAAACAGTAGAAACGTGCCTGTCTGTGTTTAAGAAGGAAACGGGCCCCGCTGATCAGCTCACAAAGTCAATGTGGCGTAGAGAAAATTTGAACCTCTGGCCAGAGGTGGGAGAACATTCAGTGTTTGTGTCCTGCGTCAGTGACCCTGAGTGGTCCCTGCCAGGTCTGACCCTTGCTGACAGATGCCTCACATTCATCACTACCAGTGAGGTCAGTATGTGGAAAATCCCCAAACTGAAGGTTTAGTTTTATGCTATAAAACTTTCATGTGCTGTGAATGTGAAAGAGGATGTGAAACAACAGCGTCTTTCTGTTAATGGATGTAGAGATGCATTGTTTGCTGGAGGGCGACAAGGCTGCTGCTGCTTGTTGTAATTTTGAATTAATGTTTATTGCAGTGTATATATTTGGAAAGTCCATAATCAGTTAATGACACCATGTAATTTGTCAGATAAGTGGTGACCTCTTTACTGTGTCTTTTAGTCAATTATGACTAAATGCTAAATGATCAGTTATGTCTTTATTTCAACCCCTGTCTCTAAGGCAGAGCCTGACGACTTCTACAGGCGAGTCTTTTCTCCTCTCAAACTGACTGTAGTGGACTGACTCAGAGCTGGGCATCAGCCAAGCCCGATAATTGCTGCCACTCCAGAGACTTACAAAAGTAGAGGAAGTGTAGACTGGCTTTATTCTGGCCTCCTGCTATTCTCCTTTGTCGGCTCGTGGTGGACCAGAGCCCACCATAGCCACTGTAATAGTCTGACATAAAGTCTGTAAGCTACTTACCTGCTCCACTGATGTCTGAGACAAAAGAAATGAGTGCAATCAAGAGAGGTGTGTCCAGGGCCTGACGCTCAGGAATTATGAACGTGGACTGAAGTGGAGTGTGTGTGTGACTCTGTTTGACCTCACTTTACTTCACAACTTGTAAGTTGGAGGAAAAAGTGCTGGTGTTCATGTTCACACTGCAGCATTACCCCTCTGGAATGAGAATATTTAAATGGTTTTTAGAAGTCTTTCACTTGGGAAAATGCAGTAACATGCTCAAAGGTTTTGTTTTTTCCACTTGTTTTAAACTTGCTCCATCTGTGTAAAGTTTCGACAAATCATTTTTCATTGCTGTCAAAGATATTTTTATAAAGGAATGTATGACAGCATTGTGGGATAGTATTCTTTTCTTGAGGCTAATTAGGTGGGTACAGTCTCTGAGTGATTTAGATGCTGTGGTTACTGAGGAATGATTGGATGGATACTGTGTGTAGCCACCAGCTAGACAGCGTACAGTGTGTCAGTGAGAGCCTTTCACAGTGGACTTCATCCAAAAACAAACAAATATGCAGCTGCTTTGCCAACACACTTGTTTTTTGTTTTTAGTCTGTGGATATAGATCTTGTTTGCATTAGTCTGCCATATGTGTATATATGAGATTTCACTATACAGCTGTAAAGATGGTGCACCTTTACAGCTCACAGCTCTGCAGTATGTGTGGATGAGACTTTAAGGTGGATTCACTGAATGCTACCGCTGCCCTACCGTCAATGCCTCCGGCAAAAGAACTGATGAACGGTTTAGTGTCGGATCTCATGTGTTGATAGCACCACTTTAACATTTACTGGATATATCAGGTTGTCATGTCATCATTTATCGCAAAGTAATTATGTTCTCTCATTCACTTTGTGACATTGAGAAATGATGGGAATGTTTCCCCTGTTTCGCTACTCAGAAGGAAACGACTGGTTGCAATCAAAAACAGTCAAAGTATTTGTGTTTCACATTGTTTTATTCACTGTAAGGTAGAGAAAGATGATTGCAGAGAGCAGGTTTTCAGTAGAAGTGGCTTAGCTAGAGCAAGATAACTGGGCACTTCCACTAATAGGAAAACGTACAAGACACAGGATGTTATGGGATCCTGGCAGGAGCTGATGTGTCCTTCAAACAAGGTCATAAGTTAATTAGACTTTCTGTTAGGGATGAAATTAATAGTTGTTTTACTTACTAATTAATCTGTTTCTCAAAGCCCAAGGTTACATCCTCATACCCGTGAAGCTGAATCCTTGTAATGCTTTTAGTGTTTCTGTTTTTGTCGATAGGGGATGAAAATAGTCGCCCATTAATTTCCTGTCAGTCATCAAAACAGATGTGTTAACATTATACACAAAATAAAAAAACACAAAAACAAAGACACCTGTGTGTGTTTCCTTACAGTCAGACAGAGAAGCATGTTCCAGCAAGTAGCTTAATCTGTGTCTTAATCTTAATTGACTTCCTTGCTATGTCTTGACCCATTAACATGCAAGTACAAATAGACCTGTAGTGATTATCAATACACTGAAGGATCTCCAAAAGGCAGAAATGGACTAAAGGTTAAGACTTTGCTCTTGCAGCTGAAGAAGAACAGAATTAGACATGTCATGTGAAACAAAAATGCATGCATGTTGATGCCTTTTCAATCAAGCAGCACTGCTTTGAGCCTGTAATACACCATGTAAGACAGTAATCATGATAGTCACATTCAGAACCGTCAACATGTGGGCGCTGTCTCTGACATGTGGAGAAATCATGGTGGATGATGGTATTTATATAACATTGCAGTGCAGAATGCATGGGAACCATATGTGTGTCTCATAAACACAGAACCATTTTCAAAAAGATCACTGATGAGATACGTATGATCATCCTGCCAAAGAGTTTTTCCCAGATTATTAACTCTGCATTGTGTTTAAACTATAAGCATGTACATTTTCTGGACCATCATCAATGAGGAAAATGTTAACTCATGGTTTTCTGGAACTGACTTTTTGTCATTGTTAGACAGCCATTGTCAGCACTTGCTGAATTATCTCAATTGTTAAACTCTGAAGTACTGTAAATCAAAGTTGTTCTGGCAAATAGTAGTTGCAGTGGCTGTATGTCTCTCTGGAGGCTTTTGTATTCTTTTCTGTGACAATGGTGGATCATCATGAAGGCCTTCATTTATTACACTGATTTTCACTTTCCTTCATCAGAAGGTGACAGGAGGATTTACGGAAAGGATCAGAACAAGGAATGCTAACAAAAAAGATGAGATGCTTTACAGTGACTGGGGGCATTTAAATAAGATCATACACAGCTGTTTCTTATGTTTATGACTTATAATCGTATTCATAATTATCTCCTAGAGTTTGTGTTGAAACAGTTGCGACCCCATGTGACATATGGTGATATTATACTCATCACAGACCTATTGTCCTGCATCGCCAAAAAAATACTTAGCAACAATAGTACCCAGGTGGCAAGGTTCTGGGCTCAAACCCAACCTGGTCCAGAAACCTCTGTGCAGGTGCTTTAGCGACCAGTAGGAGTTGCAACAAAGATTTGAAGTGGTGTGTGTTTGTTTTAATGCAAAAGCAAGCTGTAGGTACCATTACTGAGAAATGTACCCTGGGGCTTTGTGGTGGTCTGTGGTGTTTATCATCTGTGTATTAGCTATATGACAGACTAGAACTGTGTCCAGGTTTTACCCTGCATCTCACCCAATGCCTGCTCGTTAAGGTGCAGACCACACATCCCCGAAAGGGACAAGTGGGAGAGATTGAAGATGAATTAGGATAACTTTTGGATAACGCTAGATTAACAAGCGCAAGATATTACACTGTCATTGTTGGAGGAGGTATATTTTACTGCACCCACTTGGTTTGAGCTCGGTTTTGGGTCAAATTCAGTTGTACACAATCCAAACCACCCGTGGGCACGTTCAGGGGATTCAGCTTTATTACACATTATGTCACATGTTCAGTTCAGTTAACTAAGGGGATTTTCCTTAAAAAGAACTGATGGACAATCTGAACAAGCTGTTCAGTACTAGTTTAGTTAACCTGGAGGCAGGCCTGGTCAGTTACACAAGTAGAACTCCACATAGATATATACAAAATTGTGAGTTAGTGTGGCTGTGGGTGAATAAGACAAACAGCCAAATTACCCAATGACAGAGCCAAACCTGAAAGTCCTTACTGTTCACACATTTCCCCTGATGGAGGACTCAAACATCTGTTTTACTTTTGCAGAAAACAGAACAGGCATGACTGGCAACCCTCCCTCCTTCCTTACCCTCTTCCCATCTTAATGGCTTGATCTTTTGATTATAGTGTTGGGAGAAAAGCACGAGTATGTTCCTAGGTTTTCCTTCAGGGTACATTGTTGGCACATGAAATGTTCTTTCATGAATATTCCCGCACAAGTGGGGCTTAATAAAGACCATCAGAGTATTAGATCAGTAAGTGTGTGAGAACATTTTCCAGTTCCAGGGGCTATAAATTACAGCTCATTTAGATATTGTAGCATCAGCAATCCCACACACCCTTCTGTGTGACAGAGGAGTTTGTGGATTGTGTGATTTATGTTAATGTTGTTATTATGGTTCAGTGCAATTTGTAAATAGTTTGAAACGTATGTAATTGCAGGTCAAAACAGCAGCTGATAAATGAGAGCCTTTCCAGTAAACTGTACAGAATGGACACCTGATACATATATAAACATTTTTTTATATGTATCATATTTCTGGAGATTGACCAAGTGACTGTGGCAGAAAATCCATGTAATGTTAATATCATGGCCTTGGTCTCAGAATATTCTGGACCTGTTCTGAGTTAAAAATGGATGTTTCCTTTCCTTTGAGGTCATTGTTTCCACATTAACACTGTTTGTTTCTCAGAATTGTCTTGTATTATTACATCCTTTAGTGATGAAGCAAGTAGTCAAAAAACCTGTTGGTTGACTGACAACAATTTAGATTATCCACTGGGAGGATTTGGTGTTTTTTTCTGTTTAATATCACATTTAATAACAGTTGGTTTGACAAAACAAGCAGTTTAAAGACACCACCCTGCGCTCTGGAAACATGTGATGGGCATTTTCCCTTACTTTTTTAACATTTTATAGATATAATGTTTGTCACATTGTGGACTCTCCCTTACACCCCCATCATTTATTTTCAGTTCACAGTAAATTGACCTACAAGAGTCTCAGGGACAAAGCAGACATGACGTGTCTGCAGTCATCTTAGAGAAGCCTTCTTTCATGTTACATCAGGTCCTAAAACATAAAACCAATATGAATTTGTCATTAGAGGAAGGAGCACTAATGATAGTTTTTGATCTGTGCCTTTTGATATAATAGATGACTCACTTTACTGCTGGATGCAGCTGTGGGAAGTCACTGTTCTCCATCTCCTGCAAAGTAGAACATGTTCCCACGTAACTTGAACTGTGAAATCATGAGACAGGAGAGTGATCATGAACTGACTCTTCTTGTTATGAAAGAGAGGTTATTTCTTGTATTTTTTGGGATTCAATCGTTTGGCCTGGGAACTACTACATAGCAAAATCAGATATACAGTAAACCTAAATTTTGTGACTCAGGATTTGTGTGAAGAATGTAAAAAGTACATGTTCTCTTAAACTTTGGGAAGCTCCCTCAAGAGCTGTAGAAGACGTACAACTGCTTTACAGGCTGAGATCGCCTGTAACACTAGCATCTGCAGCCGTGGTTGACATATTTGATCTTCGCCTCATTACTGAGCAGAATTCATTGACCTCATGTTGTATGTCTCTGTTTAGAAAACAACATTAGGAGCTAATTGTGAGATTAAAGAAAATAACAGATGTTCTGTTCATCAGCTGGTTCCTTGTGCCTTGAGATGAAAGAATAAAATGTCGGTCATACATGCTAAATGTTCCTCTCAGCCTCTTTTTTTAAATCTGAAAGCCGATGTCTTGTTTACCTGATTAGTAAACTATTTGACCTCATGTCCCTCGCGGCTGTTAACTTAAGGTTAAAAGTGCAGTTCAAACCATCATTCAGATCATGTTTTCTTTCTCTCTAAGTGGTCCTTGTCATATATCTTTGAGGAATCCTGGAAGGCTGGTATGTTGGAATTTTTAGTGCGACACCAGATATGTCCCCCTAGTGCCATTCCTTGGGGCAGCAGAGTGTGACCACACAGTGCCCTGTAGACCAATGATTTGTATGGCTCTGCTGTCCAGATGAATGTAAAGAGCAAATGGGTCTCTGAAGGGCCAACAGACATGGACTCATTTGTAAAATAGCTCAAGAGGAGTGGGGTTTAATCTGCTTGTGCAATCCTATATCTCTGGAAAAAGTCCCCAGGCAGTCTCAAACATGTTCATAGTGGTTAAATCCCAGGGATTCATGTCTGGTTGCTGCTATTGTACTCTTTAGGCACCCTGCTGCTCATGTAGATCACTCTAACATGGATGTTCTTTAGCTAAATTGATTTTTGTTTCCTGCATGTTACACAAATGTACCCTCTCTGTGTGCGTAATTAGTCTCAGTACCACCTCTTAATGTGATTGAGATTTAAGTTGGGAATGATCTCAGTCCGTTTCCAGGTTAGAGTGTGATCAGCGTACAACAATACCAGTCTTTTTGAGTGGTGACTAATTTTCTCCAAAGATGATGAAGAGCTGTATTTTTAATCCCCTGGAGGAGTTGTTCAAGCGCAGGGTAATCAACAAAACCCACCTGTGGGCAGGACATGACAACTAGCACTTTACCTGCTCACATGGGGTAAAAAAATAAAAGTCTCTGAGAGCTTACATCTAATGATGGGAAGTAAGTCAGTGGGTGAGGGGTAGAACAATGATCTGCACTGTGGGTCAGCAAAAACAGGGAAAGAAACAAAAAACAAACTTAAAATAGGGTGGAATTTGTGGCAGCCCTCTGCAGATTTGAAAGGCAAAGGCCCCGTAAGTGGTTTTCCGCTTTTTAGTAATGCCATCAGTGAGTGGTCTGTTCACAGAATGTTAAGGTTTTTCCTAAGTGCCAACAGATGAATGATTTGGTTTGGTTGCTGCAGATGGCTGCTGCCTGGGTCGCCTAATCCACTCTTAAGGTTTTCTATAAGAGTATAGAAGACAGAGAGAAAGAGGTGAGGAAAGATACTTCGTGGCGTGAAAGGGACAGGTGTACACTGTCAGTTGTTGTAGTACGGCACCAGTGATTTGGCCTGCTCATCAACACTGTCAGTAGCTTTAGCTACAGCAGTGGCTGTGAGACTCAGCTCCTGGAGGCAATTAAGTTACTTAAAAACCCTAAGGGCAGTGATAGCTGCGATTTGCATCAAAATTTATACTTCTTGGAATCATAATTCAGTCAAATCTGAACATCTGAACAGATAATGGTACACAGTGTGACATACTCTTTTCGTGGATTTCTTTAACTCTGGTTTCCATAAATCTATTTAGAAACTGTACCCATAGAAAAAGGAGGATTGGAGGAGGGAGCGTAGTATGTTTAATGATGTATATTTTTCTCTCATTACAGATGAGGTGAACGTCCTGCAGGAGCTTTCTCAACAGGTATCAAACAGCAGTAATACCTCTATGTCCGTGGAGGACAGCAGGTGTCCAGTCCTACAGGTGGGACAGTACTCCACCTTGGCTCTTCCCCTACGACAGCTCTTCACTGATGGGTACAGTTTCTTCTCAACTCTTTATTACTACTCCATTACCAAGATAAAAGCTGTTGGTTGTCTACAACTATAACTTATTTAAGAAGGCCCATTGGTATCCTTTATGCTTTGAATAGTAATTATATGGCTGAAAGGTGCGTGTCTGTGATTGTGTTTAGGTTTTCAGACGAGTTCAGTTTACTGGTGCAGCTGCGGAGTCCTCAGAGAGAAGAACGCAGTGTCTTCACCATGCTCAGCCCTGACAGCCATGTTATGCTGCAACTGCGGATCAGTGCTTACGCCATCACCTTCATAGGAACACAGCAACGACACTCATGAGTAAGCCTGCTTTTATTTCAGTTTTCCTTTGACTTTCCAGCCCCAGATTAACACACAAACTTATGTGTATTAAGTATGAAACTTTGATAGACGAAGAACCTTTTATCCATGCTTACTTTTACGCATACCCATTATACAAAATGCAAATGTCAGAATGTGATTACCACATCCATCTCAGGTAATTGAGGACGCACTCATGCCCGCTCTCAAGCCCAGGCAAAAAGCGATAAAATGTGTCTGTAAGATGAGGGAAAGTTCAGGAAGTGTATTTGTTTGCAGCCCATATGCATTTGTTTGACTGTGGAATTGGCGCTATTGTCTCTTTAAGGAAATGATTTATTAGGGCGCCTCTTGCAGGTTTCCTCTCTCAAGAACCACAAAGCTCAAGCAATACATCACTATAAGACAGCAGACGGAATAGGCCAAGAGATAGACACACAGATACTGTACCTATCATGTGTTGTTGGTACACGGTTGATTTTATTTTTAAACTAGTTTTTATTTTAATGCTACTTGTCTGTCAGTCATGGTGCTTTCCACTTGCAAGGTTTCCATGATCTAGAGTCTAGAGTCAATAGCTTCGACCTCTGGAGGACGCCAGCGGTTTTCAGTAAATCTTCCTGATTACTTTTCTATACTAGGGAAATCTCCCAGTTTTGTATATATCAAAGTCAGTTGATAAGTCTTGGGGAGTCCCATCAGTATATTTGAAAAACAGTTGTATAAAGCATTTTGTAGTAGCTCAGGGCAGCTCTACAAATCTGATAAACATCTGATAAGCCACAACCAGCAATATCCAACTGATCTGTTATGGTCTATAGTTTCATTGTAGGTAAATTAGGTGGCAGGTTTTGAAAAGAGGAATGTGTGGCTAGAAAAAATAGACAGTGTTACCCAGTGTCACTGGATCAGTTGGTGAAGACCAGATTGCAAGGAGAGTGAATTTGGGCTCCAGTGAGTTACTTGTTTTGTATCTGCTCTATGTGTAAATAGGTTAATATCTCAGCCACAACAACTTTATGAGGATAATGATAATAAGTCGAGGAGGTGTTTTTTGCTCTGCATCTCCACCCCACTTTCCCGCTTTTGTCGGATGAGTCTTATTTCGCCACAGAGTGTCACTAGGTCACATAGATCATTTCACCAGCCCAACAACATCAGATGCTACACAACAGCACCCCAGGAGCTGGCAGATACTGTTTCAGACACTTTGTCAGGGCAAATGTTTGCCCCAAAATAATTGGTTCAACTGTCTTTCTGACCCACTTCCTCGAACCTCACTGCTTAGTGAAGTGTTAAGAGGAACACAAATGTTTTTAACCTCCTGACATCTGTATTTTAACGCCTTTCAACAGTCAAAGGGCAAACGATGATTTGAATTTATCTCCCAGGATTAATTCATGCAGACATGCATCCCAAGACAAACAAAACCAAAGACACATTACATAATAACATGTGTGTTTCTGTCAGGTTCCCATTCAGCGGTCTGTCTGATGAAAAGTGGCACCATGTGGTAGTGTGTCTGCCAAGGCTGGCGCCTGTATGTCGACTGCTCCCTGCTGGAAAGTGTGGACTGGGTGTACCAGCACGCATGGGATCAGCACAGACGGGCTGCCTGTGAGTTGGAGGCACTAATGAGGGCTTTGAGACCCATTTGAAGTGAGTGGTTTTCTATCCTGTTTTATCTGTATATCCAGCTCTGCAACCTTTTCCCCACTGATAAGATAAGATAAGAGTACTTTATTTATCCCACTTGTGAGAGAAATTTACAATCATAAAAGAAAGAAAGCAAACCCGCCTTGCAATCATCAACCATACACCCTATCACCTCTTCTGTTAGCCTGTCCATTTCTTTTCTTTCCAAACATTTACAAGATGCCCAGAAGCTGAATTCATGTTGTATCCCAATAACCTCAGGTCAAACCCTGTTCACTAAACGACATGAACTTCATAGGGTGTTCAGGTGTCTTCAGAGTTAAGGAAATGTGTGGGTTAACACAGATTTCATGACCGGGATGGTTGGGTGCAACAGCCAGATGATATTTAAAAACGCTGGGGTAATAAGCCACATGTGTAAAGTCCAGTCTATTTGAATTTTGTCCAAAAGACATGCATGTCTGCTCATCTTTTACACTCACACGCCACACACCACACAGGAAAGAACACACAAGTAGATATTCCAGCCCCAATCCCACCCCATTCCCTTTTCATCATAGACACAAAGACGCTGAAATTGTGATGTTTAGAAACCATGTGTTTGTTTTTGCCAAAGTATGCACAGAAATCCCTGTAACCTGCTCTAACCACAACTTCACTATCTCCCAAGCACCAGTGTTACATAAAATTGCTGCAGAAACACTGATGAGTGTTTGACAGAGGATGAGTTCAGATCCTCAGCCTCTCTCCTGTTCTCCAGTCGACGTGGAAGAATTTCGCTTCATTTTACTTCATCGCTAACCAAACCTGCAGTCTTTTGGACCATGAAAACCTGGGAGAAGAACATGAACACATTTTTACTGACAATTTCCAAATGCATTAAGTTCAGTTTTAGATTTTTGTGTGTGTTTGAAGTCCATTCTAGGGTAATGTATTGGAACTTAATCATTCAGATTCATGCTGAAAAGTCTGTATTGTATTACCTTGTATGGTCCTTTAAGTTTCATCTTAAGGAAGAAACTGAAAGTCTTTCATTAAAGGCTGATTTTGATGACATTCTGTCCCAGTTACAACAAGCACTATGTAGCCTGAGGATCAGGAGCGAGCACTGTGACTGTATCACAATGGGGGGTGAGGAGGAGCATCTGGATTTGTCCTTAGCACCATAAAATGGATTCTCCATTGACTTGTTTCCGATGACAGTGATATTGAGCCCAGGACATGGCACTTCCACACTCAAAGGTGGAGCAATGTCCCTGGGCCTCTTTTGTTTAAGGCGTTAAACCATACATTACAGTACTCTACTTTTATCTATAACTCTTTCTGTCATCTCCACTGAACCATGGCTGGTAGGGATGTGTGCTGCTTCATTGTTGATTTAAAATGAAAATACATTGTAGAAATTAAGAAGGTTTTATATTGGATTCATGTGTTTTGAAGGCCTCAGATTGATACTGTGTATTTTCAGTAATTTGAGTTGAAATGCAAATCTTCAGCTTTAGGCCTTCAGAAACGTATTAAGTAATATAATGGTTTAATCCATTTCACATTAGGTTTTCCTTATTAGGGAGTTAAACGCGGTGAAGATAACTAGATGCTGCATGTCTTTCTGCATTTAACTCTGACTTACGCTGCTAGGGATGAATTACAGAATGTCTTTATCTGTCCATACTTATTTTTGTCTACCAGTGACTACAAGATTTGTTTACTTCATGCAACTTCCTGCAGATGCTGAATAGTGTTAACATGCATTGAATGTATTGTACCGACTGAGCTGAATTAATACCTCAAAAGCAATCAACCAAATAAAATTTGTAGAAAACTTTCCCACACTGACTCTGAGATGACGAGGGTAAAACTGTGTGTGGTTTCACCTTAAAGTGATTCTTATCAGTCTTTAGACAAAGCATTTCAGATCACACGGCACACACACATGCAGGCAGACACACACCCACCCATCACATTTTTATAAACACCCGCCTGAGGACAGGTTTTGAATGTCTGCTAATGTTTTGTTTGTCATGTCTGTCTGATGTCAGAGTCACTGATAAAGGGAAGGGAACCCTGGAACTGCAGAAAATGTATGACCTGTAGTAACCTCTCTGTGTGTGTTGAAACTTGTACTTCCATTCTTTTCTATACACATTATGTAATGCGGCATGAAAAGCAATACAATATAAAGCATATGTTTACTGGGTAGGATAAGTGGCTGAAGGGTTCGCCTGATTCGGTATGTTTCCAGTTTTCAGAGAGGATTAGAACATATTTATTGTGACTTCCATCATCAGTGGTCCTTTTTGGACTATTTGGTTAGTTTAAATCAAGAAATTCCATGATTTCTGCATTATAATCAGAAGAGCTGATAAAAATTGTAAACATGTGATGCTGTAAAAGCAGATTTCAGCTTTGTAATCCATCGATCCTTTGACAGCATGCTGTCTACAGTGTAATTGAAACATGAGGATTTAATGGAGTTTCAAGGAAAGTAAAATTGATTTATAGAGCAGAGACTTGTGGCTTTTTCTTTCGTTTATTCTAGAATTGAAGTTTATTGGAGCAACTGATAATAGCACAGTCCAGAAAATACATCTGGCAGTTTGTTAACTTTTCAAAAGGATTGTGTTTTGTCGATTCTAACTGTACATTTTAGTGGCATTTCATGAATATAGTTTGAGCATCTAAGTGGTTCCACCAGATCTCCTGGGCAGATTTAGTCTTATTTTAACATAGAACCCGACAACATGTTTACTGGATAAGTAAGCTTAGAGATCTGGTGTAGAGCCAAACTTTAAGGATGTACAAATACAAATATACCCCAGTATCTGTCTGTATATCAGTAGAAATTTACATTTATTTTTCCCTTGAAGGTGATGTAGTGTGTTCACGTCGTGTGTTGACTGCTCACACAGTATTTTATGTGTCTGTCTCTGCAGGGTCATCTCAGACAGCTGACCTTCCTGATGGACGATCCAGACGCCGCCCAGCAACATCAGTAGCCACCACTCCGCCCTGGGCTGCAGCGAGACGGGCCCCAAGCCTCCCCGCCTCCACAGGCACTGACAGCGCCCTGGAGGAGGAAAGACTGGATGGAAAAGAAAAAAGAGATCTGGAAAATTTAAGACTATCACAAGTGAACTTAATCTTTAGTATGGTTGCTTTGACTGGAGGTGGTTAAGGTGAAGCCAGAAGTCTTTGAAGCCCCACATCCCAGACACTCAGACTCTGCAGTTAATACTTTGGCAGTAGAACATGTTATATACTATGAAGCATGATAAAGGTCAGAGGATTTAAAACAAAACTCAAAGGACTTGTGGGTTTGCTCCAGTCTGGTGATTTAATAACTCTGGTGTTTGGTTGTTCATCGGTTTAGCCCTGAACTGTCTTTTGTTTGTGGTTTTAAATTTAGACATTTTTCCTCTGTTTCCTCACAGAATATACTGCTGTCCTCAAACACCTGGAGGACCTGGTTGGGGATCCATGACCTAGTCATTTCTGAGCCTTGGCAGCAGGTATAGATTACTTTTGTGAGAGACATTGCACTGCTCTTTAAAACTGCACTGAAAAATAATTCTGCTCATTTAGGTGTTTAAAAAGAAAAACACACACAGTTGCCTGGTTTCACAGCCAGCCCCAAAGCTCTAGATGGAGAGTGTGTGGGCAGCTGACCAGCCATCATAGGGATTATATCCAGCTGTGGACAGGGCAAGCAGTGCTACAGCCGTGTATACTAACCGCTGGTCTGGTTTCACTGGCTTCATTTTTTCATCCGTCTCTGTCTGTAAAACCACCAGTTCAGTCTGTAATTAATTAGTGCTGTGGTACTGAGCCTCAGGCGTCAGAGGCCCCAACCAGCAGTCCCACCTCTTATCCTTGGCTGACTGGCCCACTTTCTATATATATATATATATATATATATATATATATATATATATATATATATATATATATATATATATGCCTGTGTTCATGACCTGTCTGCCTTTTAGCCCATCAGTCTGTGTCTGTTGCTGGTCTTTGTTGTGGCCTGTCAGAACGGTTCATCTGGGCACTGAAGCTAAAAGTCTGCTTTGATTAATTATTATAATGGCCTATTTCTTTGATCTTTACCATAAACAATATGGAAATTTATTGATGTTTTTATTGAATATTTGAAAATAGGGGAAACCATAATAACAAAACCAAGAAGAAAATCAGCATAAAGAAAGGATGTTAAAACAACTTTGTGCAGCTCCAGCCACCATGCTTTAATTTTTGTTCAATTTATTCATACCTGTGGTGGATCAGCAGTCCATCTTCTTCATTTTCCATAATCAGAACCAGAATTACTAAGATGTACCTGTCTCTTTGTAGTTCCTTAGTTTCTTTCTTTGTTAACTTTTTGGAGGCATATGGGACAAGAACTCAGGGTAAAAATTATTAATCTGATTAAAAAACGTCTAACAACAACAATTCTTCCATGATAATCAGTATAGCCCCAGCCATTACTTGGATTAATTAAGACTGATAGAAATGAAGTTTTGTGAGAAACTGATGAGCTATTTTCATAATTGTAGCGTTTTAGTTATTTCCAGCCCCTGAAATATGAGGATTTTATGCTTTCTTCTTGCTTTGATAGTAATATTTCAAGAATCGTTGGTTCAAGACATTTCAAGGCACCAATTCTAGGACAAATTGAATTGAAATTCTATTTTATTGACATCTATAGACAAATTAACTAAACTAATCAAGAAGATAATTCATTGATTAATCAATGATGAAAATAATCATTAGTTGAAGCCCCAAACTATATTAAACTAAACAGGAACATGCTATTAATGTGGTGAGTTGTGGAGTTGCTGTGAGAAGCATCATATCCCCACAATGAGCATGACGGTGAAGCCAGTTTACAGAGATGGTACAAGGTAAATGAACCTGTGACCTGTCTGAAGAGGTTGACAACGGCACAGTAACCAACCACACCTCAAATGAAGCTCCCACACTGTTGTACTACAAACAACAGAATCACCAGTAAGTAACAGACCACCGGGCCTACAGGCAGCAAAAGGTGTGGCAGCCCCTCTTCATTCTGTTTGTTCCTGCCATTAAGATCACATGGTTCTGGAAAGTTGCCGCTTCACATGTAATACTGATCTTCAGTGGGATTTCTTTGATGCATCAGTGGGTGAAACTCAGTCCAACTAAAGCTGGGCAGGCAGACACTGTATGGATTAAGCCAAATCTTAAACCCAAAGACACCCTGACTAATTTTGCAATCAGGCCAGATTTAGCTGTCCTTTAATGTTCACTTTGTGAGAGCCGTGATGCCCTGATTATTCACCCAAATGATCAACAATCATCTTCAGGCTTTCAGCATGTAAGAAAGTTTGTACTTTACGCTGTACCTGGACCGTGAGTGCTGATTAAGACTGTGCTGTGATAAAGATAAAAACTGATTTTAGCTCAGAAGTAGTTCAAAGAGACTGTACAACAACGCTTGCCTCTCTCTTTGAGAACAGTTTTGAGGATCCCTCAGTGTTTAATATCCCACCCAAAATCCTGTTTCAAAAGGAAATATATCTCATCCGAGGAAGTCATAACATTTCATTCGATATCAAAACTTGTTGATGATGAGATCAATATTTTAAACTGATCTGTACATACAACCCACAAATGATTAGTTGTAAATTTTATAACCATTTGTTATGACTACAATACACTGTAGTTTAATATCTCAGACCAAACAAAACACACTGCAGTTCCTGGAAATGTTTGGAAATGAAGGAAAGCAAAGCTGGTTTGAATTTGCATTTTCATGTCCGTAGAAAATGTCTGAAATAATTGAAGAAACGGCCTCCTTTTACAGTTTAAGGAAAAATAGAGAGTACAGTCCTGAATATAAAACATAGCAGACCATGCCGTGCCAGCCTCCCACTCAGGCACAGAGTTTTCCATCAGGATGGGTATTGGGATGCTTTTGATGATGTGACGAGGGAACCTCTCCTACGTTTTGTGTTGTAGAGAACAAGGTGGTACAAGCTGCCCAGATCTGTCTTAATAGTTAGGTGAAATCTTCCCAGCTGACACCTCTCTAGTCAACCAGTCTTCCATTCATCTGTTTGCTTTTTCTGTGTTTTTTTTATTGTCTGAATTCTTTCCTGGCTGTATGTCTCTCATGTCTGTATGTTCCTGCCCTTTATGTTTCCATGTCTCTGTATTCTGTCTGTTGAACGTCACCACCAAATCATTTCCTATGTTCCCAGCAGTGTTGAAAATCAATTTATCAATTACTTAATATGCTAATTAAGCATTTACACCATCCTCTTTGTGTCCAACAAAGCTAAGAACCAGTCTAGTACATAACCCAATTTTAAACGGGTGTTTTAACATTTTAGTTTCAAATTGTAAATCAAGGTAGCTTGTTACTAATGATATAGGTAGGTGTTGAACATTTTCCTCATCTGAATGCTGTCAGACTATCTTTTCACCAAGTAAAATGACATTCACATAGCTTCTCAAAATTGATCAGACAAACAAGTAATTTGAGGACATCACCTCAGGTTCTGGGTAACTTGTGGACATTTTCTCTGACATTTTGCGGATTAAAACCACTAATCAACAAATAGTCAACAGGATACAATAAAATACTAATTGCAGCCCTATTTTGTCATACAGGAAATAGTGAATGAATGAAATTAGCATTTTGGACAGGGCCTGTTTCAATCAAATACATACAGAGCACTTCATTAACAACATCTATTCCTCTTTGATAAGGTCTGCTGCTGTCGCCTTTGAAGCAACATTTCTAACTGTGGGGCCACGCCATGGAGTTTCCTGACTTTGATGCATGTCCTGTCTAAATACCAACTCCCTTGACAGAGTTTCTTTAGATGGCACCAGACCAGCACCACAACTCAAATGCACTAAGTTGTTAAACACCGGAGGTCAGGACCTAGCTAAACATGTAATTGCAAAAGCCAGAGCTATGAACCGAGTATCTTGATGGCTTTGAACCTTCACCATCGACATGTCTGTACTATTGGGACTGAGCATGACAGAGCCTGTGTTTGCTTGTTTTCTTCACTGGAACGCTACCCATGGAGTAACCAGTCGTGTCTTTCAGGGCTTAGTTTGAGCAATTGTTATATTCACCTGATCCCTAAAGCTGCATCTGCCGAGAGAGAGAAGCAGACACATATTACATGCCTGTGGTCGTAATATTCTGCTGTTCCATATCCTATCACAACCAAGTGTTTCCACTCAAATCAAGAGAGGCCTCTTTCATAAAACCGTCAAACAATAGCTTTTAACTGGCAAGCTGAGACAAAAACAAGGAGGTGGAAAAAAATGATCCATTATTTTATACTCTTTCCGTGACTTCCTGCCAATCCACTACAATTCATGGTGTTTTATGTAAAGTCTGGCAACAAGTCCCTTTTAAAATGGTCTCGAATTCCTAGGAGGAATTGAAAAAGGCTGAGTATTGCTTATTAATAAACAACCCATTTGATTTAAAAACATTCCTTTTCCTTTCCTTTTACCAAACAGACAATACTCCATATCTTTTACCTTTGGAGTATGAATGAATCGTTGGCTTACTTAGACATTGAGCAAACACAGTGCAGCTTCATTTGCAGTCATGTTTATTAAGTCCAATATTCTATCACGGTCACTCAACTCGTGAGTTAAGTGTCTGTTTTTAAGCTGCTAAATGCCTACCCCAGCTGTTTGATGCTGAGTAGGTATTGTGCAGTAGATTTTTTTTCCAGCTAATTTGCTGAAAACAGCTGCCACATTGAAGTCCATTTACAGGTCTTGGGGGAGCACTGCTGCATATGTGATAAAAGTTTTATGAAGTTTCTTGTGGCTCCAGAGGAAGGAGCGCAAAATCTGATAAATTCCCTCAAGTGATGCAGATCTGGATATGAAATCTGTAGGTTCATCTCTGCAACCAACACCTTTTACTTTATATGGCATAATCTAAATTCAATGTTAATATTATTATAATCCAGAACTTTTTCTCTCACGCCTATACCACTTTCTGGTTGTGCTTCCTTGGCCAGAGGCAGCAGCTGGCCAAAGCTGAGGTCAGAGGTCAGGGTCAGGTCGGAGTCATCCAGCTGGGTTGTATAGAGAGTCAGACAGGCAGGTTATCCTGCATTCACCACTCATCCAGACTGTGAGGGCAAGATGAGCTGCTCCTACAAAGCTTTGATTATAGATTGTCATCACTGAACTCTGTTACCATGTGCTTTGTCAGAGATGGAACTCAGGCAAATTGTGCGCTTGCGTAATGAAAAGTTGATATCACGTTTAACTGTCATATCGTTAGCCAAAAACAACATGTTCTCACAGCAAACGTCACGTCTTTACTGAACCACCACTTAATTCTGCTCTTGTTCTCCTCTAAATGGTACTCTGTATAATTATGTCTAACACAGACGAATTTCCACAGGTTTCCTGGCAAATGAGAGCAGTGGAAGCAGGTAGATGTGCTGGAACAACCTCCCTCAACTAGTTAGACTCAAGACTTCAAATATCTGCTGTAGAAAAGAAACAGAAAAACCTCAGTAAGGCCCAGCAGTAGATGAGTGACCTATGTCATGTCGTCCGTTTTTATTTGGGATATTACAGGATATTCTTCCAGCATGCAAAATTGAGTTCCTACAGAGTTTGCCTCGCTGAAAGGATAGCTGAAGTTTTCATGCCTCCTACTGTGTTCGTAGAGCTCTCTGATTAGTGCATGTCATGCTTTATGATCACAACAGCAAAGTAGATCATTTTAAGCAGTCTTGATGATTTTGTGATACGCTGTTTTTTATGGATGTCTCTCCCTCCCAATGAAGAACATGAATAATATATAGTTTACAGGAATAAGATATGTATTTAGAGAAATAAAGCTTAGTTCCACATGTGCCCTCACATTGTAGCCCCCATAATATTTTTCAGCCTTTGTGTTACAGCTCTGGAGAGAGTTGAGTGCGTTACTTAAAAGGTCAACACAATCAATTAATTGTCTCAAGAAACACTCTGAGGCCTGTTCACACTGGGAGCTGCTCAACCAAGCTGTTGGCATTGCAGGGAGATGACACACTGCAACACGAACATGTCAGAGCAGCAACAGAAAGGAGACAGCAGGATACAGAGCTCTCATTCCCCAAGACAGCGTAATGAAGAAAACACTAATATTAAAACAGCCCCCTGAAATCCACGTGGTGTGGTGGACTCTGCTAAATGAAAACACAAGAACGAGGAAACATGCTTTGTGTTTGCTGTAAAAAAGTGAAAGGACATCTGAATGTCATGCCTTTGTTTTTTAATCAACAGGAAAGCTCTGGACACTGTTGAGCTTTTCTTTTATGCGCATGACAATAGATGAGCAGTAACTTTTCATCTGCGTGGCAAGGTTTCTAACTGCATCCAATATAAAATAAAGTAATTACAGACAAGCCAGGAGGCCCTCAAATCATGGAGCACAAGAGGAGGTGGCTTGTTGAAAGAGGGGATGCACGCATAAAAGAGAAAGAGGAGGAGATGAAGGACGTAAGAATGGATGGAAATGAATTGCGTCTAGTTGTTTCCTCTTCTTTGTCGCTAAGCAGTGCAAAATCAATTCCTCAAGTCCCAGCACGCTAACCAATAATAATTTTCCCTCTCCAAGACTGTAATTTAGTATGGGGTATCTGTGCTGTGGAAGATAAATCAGACATGGTTAAATGCTAGGGTGATGGAAAGTTGTCGCAAGAGGCAGCATCAGCAACATGCATTAGCAACATGACACTCTCCCAGCAACTCACCTTCACAAGGACCGTAATCCTTACACTGCAGGCTCTGACTCTGAATTTTAACTTTAGAGCCTGATACATTTTCAGGCAGACAGCAGACATCTCTGAAGCCATTATGTGACGTGGAGGACATAGATGTGCTGGGGTTGTTTAGAATTAAAAAAGGGATCATTGATTTCCTCTGCACATCTGGGCCTCCTCAGTTTTAAAGTGCCCCCAGAGGTTCTGTTCAATTCTGAATCAACCTTTCTCTGCTTTGTTTATTTATATTGCCAAGCTTGTGTCAGACCACCTCCTCTTGTTCCTAACAGACATGTAGGGGCAATACTCTCAGACAGTGAGCTGCCCCACTGATCTTGACTTTCTGTGAGTGGTCTCCGCACAAACCCAATGGTAACAGCCAGCCTCAGAGAGCCCATAATATGGTGAATATTTCAGATGTTCCTCAACTGTGGTTATTTCGCTTGAGTATGGGCACCAAGTGGGCTTTCCTCTCCCTAATCTCCAGAGATTTTTTTTTCCTCTGGTGCAGGTGCCCTCCAAACCAAAATCCATCCATGTGTGGAAGCAGTGATTCCTCACATCATCCCATCTGTCTGCCTTTTTAATTGTTTCAGTGGGAAGGAGCAGTTATTCACTGAACAGATTTTTAGTTGCCCGTGATGTTGCGGCTAGCATTGTTCCAATAGCTGCGATCAGATGTTCACTCACCTCAATCTGAAGTTTGCTGCTGGAGTGCTGACAAACTATTTGGTCGCTAGATTTAGTGTTTCTCATCTGATTCATGCAATCATGACTTTGTGGGTGAGAAATACTGAATGTATTTATTATTTAAAAGACTTTGAGTTGTTTTGAAGTTAAATTGTCCCAGATTTGACAACATTACAGTTGTTCACTTTTCTCAGTCTTCACAGAGGGCAATCTTTATTGGCTACATCTCCCACCACAGATCAGATGCTGCTTGTTTCCACAAGATGTGTGGCTGGTGAGAGTAGAAGGGTGTGTACCTGTAGGTGTGTGGTGTGGTCTGCAGGGCTGGATCGCCTCCTGTGCAGAGGTCTGCCTGTGGGTACAATGTGAACAGAGTTGGCGACAGACCTACAGTGTCTCCCTGCAGTCATGCTCACCATGTTGGATAGTACTTGCTCTTGGGATGCCTTGTGTTGGATTTAGATGACTGTACGTGAAAGGTCGCTACGACGGAATGTAAAGGTACTCTTCTGTTGTAACTCCATACAGACACTTTGACACACTTTCCTTCTTTGCACTGCACAGATTGAGTGAAATACTTGTGACCACTTAGCACACTCGGTGTGGTGGTGCTTTTGTTAATTTTACTGTGAATGTTTTTGTTTTTTCAGCTTGCACCTTATTTGTGTGATTAACACTTCCATACACCCTTGTATCTCTTGAAATTTTGACATTGATTTGGCTTGAGTACAAGGCTGCATCTGTTGTTGTTTTTCAGTTTATGTTAAATCAGACCAATGGTTTGTAGGTGAAGCTCGCGGCCAGGAAATGTCAAAATGATTGGTATTAATCTATACTTAGGCGAATAAAACCACTTCATAAACAATTGGATTATTTCAAACCACATCATCACACAGCTTAAGACAAGGGATATGTTGATATACATTGGTTCTATGGACATTGATTATGGTATTGTACATTGTTGACAATGTCTACATGCATGCTAAAATGTGGTTAAGAGCAGCACCAGGCCCACAGTCACGGCTCACTTCAGCAGAAAGAAGCGAGTAGCCCCCTATGTATTTACAGCAAGATATATAACATTGCATTTGCACTGGTTGTTTGTTCAAGTCATTATTTGTGTGACTGCACAACTTATAGACACTGCTAGCATAATACCTGGTTAACATTTAAAGTATGTGTCAGTGACAGTGGCAGGCTTCTCATTTTAACAGCACTTTAATCACCTATAACACCAATAACAGGTGTCGGGTCACTTTGACTGTGGCCTTGGCCTCAGACCTCATCATAAAATTCATTGGATCAATGACTGATACAGTAGACAGATACAGCAACGATTGGAGCCTTTGCCAGTTGACTTTTTGGTTTTGGTCACCAGTAAGAATGCGGCTCATGCAGGCAGTATAAGCTGCTGCTCCAAGTATACACAGAGTAAATGTAATTGTGCAGCAAATGTTAGGGCTCTCCCTCGTATATGCTTCATGATCTTATTATATATATATCTCAGGACCACCACTGCCGATTTGGTGGACGCTTTGATCCCAACCAACAGTGGCTTTTTCTAACATGGGTGGTCCTGCTGGGAATACAATCCCCAACCATGACAGTGTTAATACCATCACCAACCTCCTTAGCTACTGAACAACACAGCCACAATACAAAGTCACATGCTCACTGTAGCACATGCTAACGCTTGATGAACACACACACACACACAGATATTTAGATACACATGCAAGTATTAACGCATGCTTATATGCATTGCCTTGTCTTGTAGTGCCCTTGTGCCAGATACAGTAAGTAGAGTGTTGTTGAAATTCAAAAGTAGAAACACACACACACACACAGCTGAATACTTTGACCCCTCTGCCTGTTTGTTTCCATCACTCATGCTACTTTTCTTTTGTGTTTATTTCCAGTTTATGGCCATAACTGCAACATTTACTCTGTCCTTTTATTTAGTATATTTTAATAATCATGGCAAATAATGACAATTTATCATACTGGGATCAAGTTCTGCTGTGGTGCAGTGTTCCCGTCTGTATTCTGAAACCATCAGCCTACTGTTGCCATCGTGCATTTTTCCAGGCCAAATTGCCTACTGCTACTTGCAAGACTCCAGCCAGTCGGAGAGTCTGCACCTCTGTCTTGGCCACTACGGACCTTGCCATTTGATTAGCCCTTTGTAGGAGCAAGGTTCATTAGTTTGTGTGTGTGTGTGTGTGTGAGAGAGAGACAGAGAGAGAGGAGTGCTGATGATAGTGCTCTTGCCTGCAGCGGCTTGTGACAGGTCAGGAGTCTTCACAGATTTCTCACACTATAACAGAGGATTAAACCCACATGCAGACAGACCCCGCGAAGACTTGTGCTGGTGGAAGGACATAGTGATTACTGATAAACATTAATCTAGTCCAGGTGTGCTCTGTCAACATCTGCCCTATTTCTTGTGTTTTCCCACAAATATTTGTTGAGAGTTGCAGAGAAGTTGAGTCATGATCCCCATTCGCCAGCATGGATGGATGATGTCTGAAATGCCTCATTTTATAGAACTTTTATTTGTGCTGTCCATTATCATATGCAGGTGATAATAGGAAGTAGTTTATTTTATTCAGTGTCATTGAATTAAAGTCTAAAGTGGCCAGTTTTTCATTTTCAGTCAAATTTATCCAGCACCACCATACTAACCACTTTCTAACTCACTTTCAACTGCCTGATCATGCAATGATACTGTTTCTGTGAGAATACTAAACAAGACCATGTGACAGTGGAGTGGATTAGAAAGAAGTTTCGTCCTAACAAGTTGAAATTTTTACGACATAAGAGTTGGAAAACAAATTGGGGAAAAATAGAAACACTGGTATGGCCTTAATACTTTTAGTAGCATTAGCTACATCTCACCATCACTGTCTAATGAATGAGTAACTTGTCAGTCCATGTGGCTTCTGTTTAAAATATTTATTGTCTTGCAATGCCTATGAAAACAAAGATGCACTATCCAGACAAAAGAAGACAAACTAAAGTTATCTTTTTTTGTCTATTTTTTGTCTATTTTAACATCCATGATGTTTCTAAGAACTACACCACATGGGCAGACACCTTAAAATGATTATACCCACATTTGAATGTTACACATGCCTCCACTCTTCTGAGAAGACTTTCCATATGATTTTTCAACCTGGTTGCAGAGACTTGCTCTCATTCAGCCACAACAGAACTAGTGAGATCTAACACCGATGTTGGGCGACAAGGCCCGGCTCACAGTCGGTGTTCCAGTTGATCCCATAGGTGTTGGATGGGGTTGATGTTAGGGCTCTGTGCAAGCCAGACACAAACTGGGAAAACCCTTTCATTATGGACCTGGCTTTGTGTGTGTGGGCACTGATGAAACGAGAAAGGGCTTTCCCCTGTTGTCACAAAGTTGGAAGCGCACTGTTGTTTAAAGAAATGTAGACATGTTGTCCACATTATTTTGGCCACATAGTGTAAATAGCGAACAATAAGAAGAGAAATGTTTTATTCTACATTGTACATTGGATGTCAGGAGCCTGAGGGTTGAAAACTGACAAAAAAGCTTATCGTTTGCCAGGACCATTAAGGAAGCATTATGGCAGCCTGTAAAATAGTTCTGTCTGTTCGTCAGCCTGGAGTCATGCATACTGACACACCGTGAACCACTTGATACCCTGACTGTCATACATTCACCTATAGATAGGGAAGGGCAGAAGCTGTACACCGTGTGCCTCCACTGCACATTTCCTTCAACAATGTCAGTGTTGTTAGGATACAAAGGCATAAACACTCACACACACACACTTTGAATAGACATAGTGTCCTTGCTTGCTTGAGCCTGCTCCTACAGAACCCTTACAAAGACAGCAAGTGTAAACATTGTCTTGGCAGATGATATAAAGGCTCAGAAAGCTACTTGCTGAGATTATTAGTTTTGTTTGACAGGATAACTACTCAGATTAATGCTATGTAGCGTCTGTTCTGCAGGTTGTCCCTGGGTCTGATGTATTTTAAACTGATCTATGGAGGACTTATTCATAATGTCACTGTCACAAAGATATTGACTCTTGACACTGGCCTGAATGCTGAAGACAGTTCACAGAGTTGCCTCCATTCTCTATCCAAATGTTGAGTTAATGTTCTGCCACATCTGTCATTAGACACTGTGGTGTCATGTAATGATATGTAAGGTCATGTTGATGACTGTGACTCTGAGTAGAGTAGATCTGATTCTAAAATCAACCTGTCAGCTGAATTCCTTATTGGCAAACCATCCACTCAGGTCCAGTGGTGGTCAGAGAGCTTGTGACCTAAAGATCTCAAATTTCTGCTGAGGCATGCAGATGGTACGATCAGAGCTTGGCATCAACAGCATGAATCCATGGACCCAATCTGCCATGTGTCAACAGTACAGGCTTTCTTGACACACTTTGAGCCTTTTAATACCAATCAATCATGGTTTGAATACCACATCCTATCTGAGTATTGTTACTGCCCATGTTCATCCCTTTATGGCTACAAATGAACATCTTAGTAATGAACCATGTCACAAAGCAAAAGTCATCTCAAACTGGTTTCATGAACATGACAGGGAGTTCAGTGTACTTCAGTGGCCTCACCAGTCACCAGATCTGAACCCAACAGAGCACCTTTGAGATGTGGTACAACAGGTGTTTGGCAGCATGAATGTGCAGCTGAAATCTGCAGAAATTATGTGATGAATCATGTCAACATGGAGCAGAATCTCAAAGGAATGTTTCCAACATCTTGTGGAATTCATGCCACGAAGAACTGAGACTATTTTGAGAACAAAGGGAAGCCTTACCCAGTATTAGTCTGGTGTTCCTAATAAAGTTCTCAGTGAGCGTGTAGTTTCATTTGAGTTTAATTTCAACAGCTGGCCACTGTAGATTTTAGTAAACATTACTAAAGCAGGAATACATTTTATTGGCGGTGGATTAATTAAATAATTCAGTTTTTAAACAACAATGGTGGGGTGGTTTGTTCTTTTCATGAGCTCTGTTGACAATAAGAAATATATAGAATATGGCCAGGATTCTGGAAACAACACCGCTGTAGGTTCACTTGTCCATGTTCAAAATATAATATCATATGGAGATATTTCATGCAGTATGTCTTTTGGTGAAAACCTGCAGTGCTCCTGCTCCTGACTGACCAGCCAACGTGTGATAGTCATACTCCAGCTAAGTGTGGCCTGGGCTGGCGTTCATAGGGATATCTCACAGACTGGAGGGGAGATAAGCTGAGGGGACGGTGTTGAACAGAGGAGATCCAGTGTCAGCTTATCAACCAGGGCTGGCTGCCTGACTGCGGCCTAGGATAAGAGGAAGAGAAAGGGCCTTTGTTTTCAACTGGGGCACCTTGTTTGGTCTCTTGCCTATCTCATTCCCTCACTGGCCCTCGTTATACCCAGGCAGCCTGCCATCAAGGGCTGGGTTTCATTTCAGATACAGTATTTAAGACAGACTATTCTAATATTTCAGATTTAATGAATGAAAGCCAGGTTCAGCTGATTATTTCTGGGTTATGTTTGGGCATATCACTCTCTCTAATAACACAGTCAGACCATGCTCAATTGATTTTTGTCTTAACAAATGCCTGTAACCAAATAGGAAACCTGAGATTCTCTTTTGTGATAATTATGCTAATTCATAAAATGTGTATGATATCATTTCACTCCTTATATTTGATACACACCCCTACTTCCAGCTCTCTTTGCTTTTCCAATTGCAACTTTTGTTTAGTCCTACAATACTTGCCTCAAAGGATTCAGGCTGTTTTGTGGGCCAAAGTAACCTGTTTTAAGCAGCTGTACATTACACAAAAATAGAAATTTGGGTTTTTCTTGTCCCCATACATTTAGTATCCTTTTCCCCCTGCTCTGCTGTCTTCATTGTCCACCCTCTGTGCACAATCTAATAAAACAAGACAAGACACAAACAAGAGTCCGCCGCCTCAGTAGCACCTCTGAGTGCCTTTAGGAATGGTAATACTTACATAATACGTAATACTAATACTAACACAAGGTACAGTTTTCAGGGTATTTCATCGTAAACCCAAATACTGGCTAAACAGTGCTAGATGTGTCCATTAAATTTCATGTTGCTCCATCCAGTAGCAGCCTCTGTATTTCTTTCAAAACCACAAATATCTCATGGTGGTGCTAGAGGAAAAATTGGGATCAGGGGACTCATCAAATTAGGATTCTTCTTCTGGATACCATGGATAAATGTGCCAAATTTCATGACAATTCATGAAGTGGCTGAGATATTTTAGTCTGAACCAAAGTGGTAGACCAACTGACACACAGACTGACAATGCCTGAGCCCTAGAGCCTTGCTATTTGTGTTGGTAGAGTGGTACAAAAAGTAAAATTCTCACAGATGTGCCATAATAACAGGTGAATAATAGGCCCTCTGGAGACCCGATGTTAGCCTTTGATCCACTATAAAGTATTCTTACTATTCTTACGGGCAGTAAGTATTATAGTGGGTTATCAATAACTGACTGTTAAGACTATTTGGCACTGAATCATGCTTTGATGACGTAATGCAAAGTTTTTACTTTTGTTGTTTAAGACAAGAGAAGGGGAAAATGACAAGACACAAACTAAAAGGTGTTTTTTCCCAGTGCAGTTTCATATGTCACCTGTATAAATGTATGTTTTCTAAAAGGTACAAAACTGCTCTACTAAAATCTCTGAGTATACACACACACACACACACACTCCCTCTCCTCCTCCTGTCCTCCTGCTCTCCATATGCCTCTCAGCTCCACTTTAGTGCTCTCCATTTCAGCCCATTAGGGTCATCAAACAAAATTTACAGCCCTTTGGTCCCTTCCCCTGAAAGGCCTCTCTCACTGTGCCACTGTTCCCTGAGGGCCAACATTTTGATGTGTTTTGCTGTGTGTGTGTGTGTAATGCAGCACGACAAGCAAGGAAAAAATGCCTGGGTCATAGTGTTTTGCATGTTGTTAATTTTGGAGTATTTTCCTGTCACCTCTGGACACCACAGCCCTTTAAACTGCAGCGTGTGTTGGAAAGATGTTTTTTTTAAGTGGCCGAGGCTTCATGAGAGTCAATAATAATAGGTTTACATTTTGACAGCTGATGTTGATTTACAGTGAGAACAATTATAGAATAGTTTCATTATTAGTCAGTTTTATTCCTGTGAGAGAAACTTGTACAACAGACAACTCTGTTGTCCTGCATCAGAGGGAAACGCCGTTCACCTGAGTGGAGACGAGATAGAAGGGTCAAAGACAGGTATTTGGAGCTTTGGAGAAGACTGAGATCAAAGCTGTCCACTGTGCCAGAAAAGGGAATGATATGAGGGGCTGCATTAGGGCCTGATATTTGGGAATTCTGTATCTGCACAACCTTTGATGTGATTACTCAGCTGCTGCCAGGAGGGGAGAGCTACTAGACAGTTAGAGATTGACGAGGGTTGGATAGTGGGGAATGTCAGTAATCCTGATTGGAGGTGATTTAAGTAAACTAGAAAGCATGGATGAGTCCATGATAAAGGAAGATTTGTTGTAAGAGTAAACCTGCAGGATCTGCAACGTTACCTGAGCTGTCTTGAACCACATCAAGGCTCTAGATATGAGGCTGTAAACCACAGAGGAGCTTGTAAGAAAATACAGCTCAGTCTTGTCAAGATTGATGTTAAATTTACAGAAGAAGGGCCATGCTTTAACCTAAGTATCAGATGACAAAGGTACATACACAGTGTCAGGTACTACAGTGGAATTTGAGTTTAATTTAAGAGAAAAGAGCTTTATTGTCTTTGTCTCCCACAAAACAGCAGTGGTATCCTGACCTCACTATAACATGGACAAACATGGGCAAATAGAAGTTCTTGCCAATTTGGTTGCAATAGGGAGCTCAATGCAAACCACTGAAATGTTAATTAGAGACAGCTCATTCAAGTGTTTGGAAAGAAATGAGACAAAATCATTCGTGGTGTGCAGTTGTTGATGGTAGACGGGTCAGGGGTAACTGGTTTGAGTAGCTGAGAAACTAATCGACTTGAAGGCAGATGAAATGATGCCAGATGTCAGTGAAGAGTTGATGACAGTTCTCAAGAAGGGAAGAAGGTCTGCAGCAGTGTTTTTCCCTGAGGTTTAGGGTCTGTTGTTGGAGACAAGTTGAGGATGTTTGTGTGTGATTGGGATGGTAATTCTTCTTACTTCCCTATTGTGAATAGTTACTTGATTCACTATGGATCTCAGATTCTTTCCTCTATCTCGTCTCTGATTTGTAATCATTTGTGCTTCACTGTTCTACAGGTACAAAGTCTATATTTTAATAAAAAGAAAAATACTGTTTGTTCACAGTCAGTTTCTCTGTTGTGGCTGGGAAATTATAAACTAGAACAATTTGGTCTGTAATCTTTATTGTTCCTCAGAGACCTCCAAGTCCACCACAAAAACACAGAGCCCCACAATAAGACATCCATTCCCCATCCAGCTAATGGCATCACAACATGATAAAAACCAGAAAACCGCTGTAGTGACATTTGTTTCAATGCCTGTTTTGTTTCTTAACAGAATGTGTTCCTGCACCGAGCAAGCTCTCGAGGGGATGGGACAGTGCTTTCAGGACCTGATCGGAAAGGTTCAGTAATTCGCGGGGATGTCTTTGTGGTTGACGAGGACACTGACTTGTTGGATCCAATCTTCCAAAATGGCGGCCAAGTGAACCCTCAGTGGAAGCCCTCCAGAAATGGCCTTAAAGGAAACCAGAAGGGGAAACCTGAAATGTCCTCTAAACATGTGGAGGAGAACATTACCACAGAGAAGAAGACAGATTCAAGTGGGAGGACTTCATCGCTGTTCCCCGGAAAACCATCCGATGACATAATTGACCTGGACACGGGAACCACACCCAAGAAGCCGTCAGTAGGGTTTCCGGTACCTTCGAGGGTCCCTTCAGATCCTAGAACATCCACAGACTCCAGCAAACTAAGGGAGGAAACAGATGATTGGACCGCGACGGTCTTACCTACACCTCATGTCATCACCTCTGACCCATCTGCAAAGGTGGTAGTTATGGAGGGGGGACACATCACCACACAGAGCACCACACATTCTGTTCACAGAGTTGAGCACAATGGTAAACAGCCAGACAGGGAGCGCCCCGGAACTGTGACCATTGTATCCATAAATGGAGACCTGGTCCAGAGCTCAGATGGCAAAATGTACCGGCTCCAGAGAGGACCAGCGGGCCGGATGGGTCCTCCGGGACAAGAGGTGAGTGGTTTTATGGTGCTCTTGTTGCTCTAATTACCTTGTTTTAATGCTACTAAAAGTATTCAAGTGACAGTGCAAGAGAGCAAGAGGTCTTCTTTAGGTCGCTCAGCCTGGTGTAAACTGTTCAATGAGAAATTATAGTTTTTGCACATTTTTTTTATTGCAGTTTTATAGATATTGATACCCAAGCAAAGACATGTTCCCCTCTGATTTAACAGTGCATTTTATGTTTCATATCAGATCTATCTGTTGTTGGATGACTTAAAAAAAAGGTAGGACAAGCCTAGTGACTGAAGAAAGTGCAACGTCTGTTCATGCTTTACAGCTTACAAGAGCTGTTCTCCATCAGCTGACATCTGAATCTGATCAGGGGAGGTTACGCTGCTCAAACACATGTTGATCCACATGTCTTTGATGCCGCGATCCGAGCCCTCAGAGAACAGCATGGTTATCGAGTCTCAGCAGTTTGTCATAGCATTACTCAATGTGACAGTCTTATCCTCTGGCCGCCAAGTTATCTGATTGGTGCCAATGAGTAAAAATAGTTTTATGATATCCAATCAGAGGATTTACCTGTTATAAGAGGTGGGTCATCGCAGGAACTGCAGGGTAGACAGAACCAGAACCATACTGCACATCTGGTCACGTCTGGGCCGCACTCTGAAGTCACGCTGCCATAAAATGCACAGGATCACTCAGCACGATTACTGTGATTGGAGCCGGCTGTAGGCAACACGAATGAGGACGTCCTGTAGGCTTCTCTCCTCATGTACAATGTATCAGGTCTTGCTTGCTTAGCCTGCAGCATTATCCTCTACAAGTGTGTTGACAAACTCAGTTTATTTGAATAAAATGTACTTATTTACAAATACAAAAATAATATTTCTATGACATGGATCCAGATTTATTTTAAAAGCAAATTGTCTAAGACACAATACTTTTCTAATGTAGCCAATGGGTTACTTGTTTTTAGTTAGTAGTGATAAATAATACTTTGTGTCTTGGGAGATGTTTCTTCCTCATGGTGTTTTTTTAGCAGTTTTATTGAGGGGTGTTACTGTTTCCACAGGGCTGTCCTGGTGAGCCTGGCCTGCCTGGGTTTAAAGGTGATCAGGTAAAATAACCTTGTTTACAACATAATAGCCTCTGATGATGTGTTAAGTTAGTCCACCTGACTCATTTAAGTGCAGTGCTGTTCTGTGCCCCTCAGAAAAAACATCCAGGACCATATCATGTTTTAAAGCTCAATTTCACCACAGATATTTTAATACCTATTGCTATAAACCCCTGTCCCTTCCTCTATTATGCCTGTGTGTTATATATTATTTATGCCAGAGCTGCAATGTTGCAGCATATTACCTCTATGATGTAATGTAAAAACAGTGCTGTGCTATAATGTGAAGTGTCCCACATAAATCAATTTGTCTTGCATAAACATATCACTTTTCATCTCTCTCAGGGTAAAATGGGCCCTCCAGGCAATCCAGGAAAAAGGGGGGAGCCAGGACCTCCTGGACCAGCAGGTTTACCAACCCTCTACCTGTGGAGGAATACTGCTGAGGAATGGGCTGCCTTCCAGGTAAGATGGTTACCATGACGTATTCTTTATAATTAGTTTACTGTATGTTGTTTCTTTCCTTTAAACAGATTCTCTGTTGTAACATATCCTAATTTATTTCTTTGTGTCAACTTAAAAAAATCTATTAAAGCACCCTCTTTTTTGTTTGAATGATCAGCAGTTATTATTACAGTATAGCTTAAGTGTTTCCATACAGGCAGTCTGGTCCAACCTCGTAGCATCATCCTCGTCTGAAATTAACCCTAATTAGGCTTAACATGTTAGGGTTACGTTCTGAAGAAACAGATCCTCTAAGGGGTCATATTCCCACTGGCAGCTTAGAATCTGTGTGCTGTCAGTCCAACATGTTTGACAAATTGTGTGCCAAAGCTCCCTTCCTAAACCTGATAGCTCTCTCAGCTGAACCTCCATGACTTCTTACAGTGTAACAACAAAAATGTGGCTACTCTTAGTAAATGGAAAGATACTACTTCATAAGCTCAGAAGCATTAGACAGTTTTTTTATGTCATTAACATTTTAGCCACACTCTCTGCATGGGTCGCAGAGCTATCAAACTGGTTTATCAAATAGTGAATGTACCTATTTGGCATCTTTACTGACCAACAAGAAGTGGGTGCTGATGCCACACATGAGATCTTTAAAGTTCCTTTACTCTCAGAGAGAAGTTACCAGCTCTGTACACTTTTGTAACTCTGAACAGCTGTTTCATCCAAATCCTGGTAAGCTACCACGTTTCCCAGTGTCCCAGTAAAGATGAGATTTCCTTGCTCTTTCTCTCCCTAAGCTCTTGTGTAATTCATTGTCAGTCACCTAAAAGAAACACTGGACATCAAATGTTCTTTGAGGCCAAGCCATCTTTCCCCAGACCCATAACATCCCCAGACTATATGTACAACCTCTGACCCTGCAGTTGTCATGCGTGCAAGCTGATGCTCTGTCCTCATCTGTTTAATCTCTCCTCAGTGGCCACAGCTGTTTGTCGTCCATTATGTCAGCATGATGGAGAACTGTCTGTTATTGAAAAAAGATGATGAAAATAAAAGTCTGCTAGCAGTTTGTGATTGCTATTTGTTACCGTATGTGCTTTGTACCTTAGGTGGACAGACTACAGAGGTCATTCACATATCTTTACTCACTCTGAATGAGGGCCAGTGATAAAGCAAAGACTTTTTTAACTCTAGAAACTATGGAATTTGAGAGATGATCATGTGTTTCGTTATAAGTTATGTGTTCATATAATCCAACCTCCATCATTCAAACCCATTTTGATATTTTTAGGTGCATTATTATGCTTTACTCAGTCCTACAGAAAATGTCCCATTATGCCTTCAAAGTTGAGGCTTGTATCTATTCTAGATGCCTCCCTTCCCCTCAAGGGTCTTACATTCTGCATTTTAACATTATTGTGTCTTTTAAAGATCCTGCTTAATTAAGACCAAGGTAGACTGGGAAATGGAACTGGGAACTTGAGCTTTTGAAATGTCAGACTAAAGGAAGTTTAGACAATAGATGAGATAAAACTTGAATAGATATCATGGGGCTCCAGCAGACTTGACTCACATGTTCTGGACCTGCTCTTATCTGTGGGGAAAGTATTTTTGATGATCTCTCCAAAGCACAAATGTTTGCACAGCTATACTGGGGGTTCTGGCTAATGATCATTACATTGTGAAGAAGGAGAATATTGTTAAACTGGAAATAACTAAATTACTAAAATGTGTTAACATTTTAACCATATCCACTTTTGATTTCCTTCTGTATCGTTTTCTGTATTTTTATCCCTGCATCTGTAACTTATCTCTTCTTTTTTTCCTGTAGCAAACCAATTTTTACCAATTACTTCGTGCTGGTTGGCCTGTAAGTATGCTGTGACAATTAATAGCCTTTCTTTGTTGGGATTTAGCTGTTTTGTTGGTTCGTGTTGACCTGAGTCCGGTTCCTTCTTTGTGAGCTTGCAGACTAAAGAAGGTCCTGCTGGACCACCTGGAGAGATGGGCAAGCCCGGCTTACAGGTTAGAGATGGACTCCATACACAGTTTTGATTGTATTTAGAAAATTCTGGGTTGATTCATCTTGAATTGGTGAACAACTTGTATTTTGATCTTTTTTCTCAGGGCCCACCTGGTGAACCTGGGGACCATGGACGACCAGGGATGCCAGGAGAGATGGTAAGCACCCAAACCACTTCCTGTCCAAAAGTAACAAGTTATTAATCAATTCAGTGTAAAAAAAAAAAAAAAAAAAAAAGATGTGTCAGAGTCTCAAACTTGGTCTCGCCTCACCAAAATCAGTCCATATTTTAAACATGCTAAACTAAGATCCGGACTCTGGACTCTTAGTCTTGTTTCCACACAAAAAGACAAAATCACAAGCTTATTGTGTGTCTACATGTAACGCCTCTAACACTTCAGTGAAGCTTCATAATGAAAAAATAAAAATAAAAATGTCACATTCACACACATCTACATCATTTTTTCAAATAGAAATATTCTATTCTATCTCTTAGAAAACAATCTGATATATGTGGTGTGAGTGGAAACTTTGAGATGTTGAAATACATTTTTGTGGGATTGACCAATGCTTGTCCACACAACACAAGTTAAAAGATGGACCCACCACCAGTGGATCCAGTTGAGTATCAAGCTAAATTAAGTATTACATTTGAGTGACAGGTTAAATTAAGTGTAATATAGTTGGCGGAGAGTGGTTAAAAGGAGAGGGTGTTGTCTGTGAATGAAACACCCTATGATGTAACCATTTTCATTTTGAGAGAATAAGCAATTAAAGTTTTATTGCAAAATTAAGAAGTTCCATATTTCTTTCTAAATTTGAATACACTGAGGCGTAGTTGATCAAAGTTTCTAAATTTATATTGTGTAATTTCATAAGTTTCACATTCTCTCACTGAGGCCTCCCTTCTTGTCATGTAGTGTTGAATTACATAAGTTTTGAAAAACCATTGACATAATGTGTTTGGGTGAGCAGCTTGTAAATGTAGAGGTAATTTAAACTTTGTTACATCCATCTCAAAAACCATCTCAAAATACATAAACATGAGTTCTAGAAGTTCACTGTGACTGTATGGAAACTGTAACCAAGTTGCCAAGTATGGTGTGAGGTCTCAGTTGGGTAATGAGTTGGTACTGAGGACCAAATATTGTGGTTTGGGAAGCTGAAAAAACTCAGTCGCCTGTACAGCAGCCTTTGGTGACTGTTGTGTAAGGGCATGAGCAAAGAAGAGGAGAGAATGTAGAGTGTGTTGTTACTGAGGTGATGCCCTATATAATTTCTAAAAACATGTTTTCACTTTATCATTATGTGTTACTGAGTGTAGATTGAAGGACAAAGTTCAAATTAAAACCACAACACAAAGTGTGCAAAAAGTGAAGGGGTCTGAATACTTTCTGAAGCCAGTGTCCAGTGTCCAAAAGTTTAGATATTTATATTATGTATTATTTGTATTGGCAGCTTCCAGCTGTGAAGTTGTGTAGTTAACCAGCATCAGTTTTCCTAATTTTGATTAATTTAATAATTTGGTTCCAGCATTTCTAATGTGAACAATGACTGCTTTAAATAATTGGAAGTTGAATATCTTTGTGATATTTTATAAATTGAATTATTACTCAGTTAATTACTGATGAAAGTAATCACTAGTTGTGTGTAACTGTATGAGTGTGCAGCACTGAAACAGAGTGCATTGCTCTCAGTTAAATTATCCTGGTTAAATAGTGGTTTAAAAAAATAATCACTCATTCATCATGCCAGTCCCTGCGTGTATAACACTGTATCCATCATCCTCCGCAGCTTAAAATAAAACGTTATCCATTGCCAGCACAGGTGGTTTAGCCATTCAGTGTGAATCTGTGCATGTTTTTCCACCTGTTTTCAGGCAGAGTTACAGCAGACCACAGTCTTTTACATAGTGTGTTGTTATTCAGGTGATGCCCTGTCTGTGTGATGAATGGCTCTGCAGAGTGGTGGAGAGTGTCGGTGTCGTCACAGTAAAGACTTGTAATTTATAATGTAACTGTCCTGGTGTGAAGCTCACCACAGCTGTGGAGTTTTGTAATTTCTCTGGCTTCACTTTTTCTAGTTTGTTTTATTTTAATATTTTTTGCTTTACTTTGTTGGTTTTTTGTTTATGTTGACTAACAGGCTAATAAAGAAGCAGTCAGTATCAACAGTGGCCTGCCTCTGATGATTTATGTTGCCTGACAGGGTGAGCGGGGTCCCTGGGGCCCTCCAGGACGAGTCGGGACCCCAGGGAGAGACGGCGAAAATGGAGAAGATGGTCAGCCCGGATCACCTGGTGCTCCAGGATTACCGGTGGGCACGCAGAACACTACATGTCTAGGCTGAGTGTGTTAAAGCTGGTAGATCATGTGTTTTTTTTTTGGTTGTTGTTTGTTTCACCTGTTGACATCTTTCTGTTTTGTCTCTAATTGACATCAGGGCCCCTGGGGATACAGGGGAGAACGAGGGTCCAAAGGGGAAGAGGGTGATGAGGTAAGGAATAAAACAGCACAGAGGAGGAAAACTCAGGACCATTTAAACATTTGATTTACTGATACGTGGAGCTAAGACCGCATGGTTGTGCTGCATACAGTTTGAGCAGCAACTTGCACACACTGTCAGTCACCCCTCAAACATTGAGTATGTATTTAGCGCATAGCTCTTTGATTGTATTGTTTATTTAGGATTTTTTTTTTGTTTTTTTTTTTCAACTGATTGGTTTAATTATAGCCACTTTGAATCTATACTTGATAAGATCCTTGTAGCATAAAAACTATTCTCAGAAATGGGAACAATTTAAAGGTGTCACTTACGTGAAACTGATTGATGCTCCTGTATACAGGATAAGGTAATAAAATATTACCTCAACACTGTAGTCAGTCATTTTTCTCCACCCCCTCAGGGTCTCATTGGCCTCAAGGGTCCAAGAGGGGAAACTGGTGAACCTGGTGAGAAGGTACTCTGATCTATTTATTTATTAATCATCTTTTAAATTAGAATATGTACCTGTGTTATTAATGAAAATCCTGTGGTCCTTGGTGGCTTGCTTTCACTGAGTATGAAGATGTGGATTGCTTTAAAGCGGACAGACCATACTGCCTGAAGCTCTTATGATGTCCGTTTTTAAACAATACAATATGTTGATCATGTGCTGTGTTCTGTTTTTATATAGGGCTCAACTGGTTTACCTGGCCCACCTGGTTCTGTTGGACCACGAGTGAGTGTCTCTTGCATCTTTTATATGTGCAACAAACCAGGAATTTCACTGGGGAATTCACATTATGTTCATAACCTTTGTGAAGAAAGTTCATAAGCCATGAGCATTGCTCCTTTATCTTATGTATTAAAAACATTTCATTTACAAGTAGAATTTGCTGGACAAGATACCAGCACATTACAGAATCTGTTTGAAACAATAAGAATGAGAGTAACAGCTGTCTTTGTGTGATGCATTACAGACACACCCAACTGGTGTAAAATACGAGGAACAAAACAAACAATCAGCTTTTGTGAAAGAAAGACGTGCACTTCTAAATCCCTTTTAATCCCCAATCCAGTCCCTCTTTGAACTTTGAGTTCCAAGCAGTGAGGCACTGACTCCCATTTTTCTCTTCAGTCTATTCTCGGCTTTACTTTGATTCTACTTGGCATGAAGTCAGACTCTGCCTCACAGTATTAGAACAGGCACTCTGACCAGTAGGCGGTAATCTGTGTCATTAATCCTCACTTTGAATACAGTGTTGTCCGTGTATTTTAATGATATGTATTTTATTAAACTGACACTGAATTCATCTTTAATCTTCTCTGCAGGGGCCTCAAGGGATCCGAGGTGGCTACGGGCCAGAGGGGCCTCGTGGGCCTGATGTGAGTGATGTGCCACCTGACTAGTTGGTTGCGATGTTGATATTAAGCTTTATATATAACCACACTCTGAAACCACAATGTCATCATTTGGCCTTAGAAGTCGTAGATTTTACAGCATTAGTAATTTGGGTGAATTTGATAGACAGCCACCATGTTCATGGCTCAGATCTATCCCAGCATGCTTTGGGGCAGAGGAGGCCTACACCCACACAAAAAAAGTTTGATAGTTTGTGCAGATGTAGCATTTTGTGTCAGTGATGTGAATTGTACAGGTTATGTTTGGCATATTAACGTCAGTATAGTTAAGACTAAATTAGAGATGAGTCAAGTCTGTTATGTCAAGTCAGTTTTATTTATATAGCAGCAAATATAACAGAGGTTACAGAGACCCAGCACTCCCCCATGATCAAGCACCTGGCAACGGTGGCAAGAAAAAAAGGTAGAAACCTTTAGTAGAACTGGGCTCTAGGTGGGCGGCCATCTGCCTCGACTTCCTGACTGTTTATATTTTAGGTGAATTATCCTCCTAGATTTATTATACACTTTTATTCATTGTGAGAGATTCTGAGCTGTAAATGTAAACTGACGAACACTGAGGAGGTGTAGGACAGTGTATCATTCATGCTGTTATGTCCTTGCTGTTACCAGGGGGAGAGCGGACTGGATGGGCCCCCAGGTCTGCCAGGGCCAACGGTAAGCAGACACAAGGATTAGGTGATTAAATATTTGTCTGTTAGTGCCAATTATGAATATATGCAATATTTTTTGTTTGGTGTCACAGGGTGCACCAGGTTTTACAGGGTGTGTTGGTGCTCAAGGAGTTAATGGCTCAAGGGTAAGATTGCACCACATTTATTATAAGTCATAGTCTGCACGTTAAAGATGTTTTCTTTTAGCTCTGTGTCTTTTTTCAGCTAAATGCTGATTGGTTAAATTGAGGTGATGTCTTCAGATCACCAGTTTCATTGGTCTCAAATGAAATGCTCAAACATTTCAGGTAACTTTATACATAAAATAAAATGTCTTTCAGGGGGACATGGGACCTGCTGGCAGTGCTGGCCCCAAAGGCCCACAGGTATCCACTTTGTTTGGTTATAATTATGCTGCAGGTGTTCCACTGTTTCTGGGGATAAAATGTGTTACCTTCTGTTTCCTACCATTAGGGGCCTCCTGGTCTAGAGGGACAGATTGGGCCTCCAGGACTCAGAGGGCTCCAGGTAAGTAAAGTTCAAAGCAAGACCATTGATAGAGACTTGTGATTCATTGTGGTGCTGCTTCATTCACTTTGTAGTCAGTGAAGTGCAGGGGATTAAAGTCAAACCGTGCATCTTGACAGGGACATCCAGGACAGATTGGCGCTCCCGGCCCTAAAGGAGACCCTGTAAGTCTGTTATTTTGTTCCCATTTTTTCTTCTTTTGTTCTCTCAACTTGATTGAGGTGCCACAGAGCTCTCCACATTTAAATGCAACTTTGCAGAAATTGTTGCACTGTTTAAGAACAGAATACACAGTATCTTTGTATTTTACTGTTTTTGTGTTGGTTATTTTTCGTTTGTTTTCATATCAGGGGCCTATGGGGCCCATGGGTGCCAGGGGGGATCCCGGCTTTGAGGGGCCCATGGTGAGTTGCATTTGAACATATTCACCAGGGTATTACATCATTGCAGTCATACACATTCCGATACACACTGCAATGGCAAGAAAAAGTGTGTGATCCCGGTGGAATTGGCAGCAATAACCTCAAACAAGCTCTTCCAGTAAATTCTGATTATACCTGCAGAACATTCAGGAGGAAGGAATTTTGGACTATTCCTCCTCACAGAACAGCTTTGCTTTCTGGTGTGAATGGCTCTCTATAGGTCATTCAACAGCATCTCTGTTGGGTTAATGTCTTGGCTCTGACTCCAAAAGGCAGACTTTCTTTGTTTGAAGTCATTCTGCAGTAGATTTACTTCGACGTTAAGGGTCACTGTCCTGCTGCATCACCCAGCTTCTCCTGCTCCTCAGCTTTCGGACAGCCACCCCGACATTATCCTGTAAGATACCTTGATAAACTTGGGGATTCATTTTCCCCTTGATGAGGGTTAACTGTTCTACAGTGAAGAATGTAAAGGTACTCCTTGGCAAACTTAAAGCACAGTGATGATTTGATGTCCTGCCATACCATGATTTGCATATGGTATGATACTCATGTGGTATGAGCTTCTATTTTCGTTTTTTTTCCTGCATTGAGCATTGTGCCTTTGGAGTCATCTGAGTTTGGCGTCCACTTCTAGATGTATGTAAGGACATTAGCAGTTACGAACTTAGTACTCAGTACGAATTTAGTCCCAGTCGTGTGCGGGGTTCCCATAACTTTTGTTACAAAAATAGCTGTATCTTACTTTTCACACTGACAGACTGTACATTGATCTGTGCAAGCCCTCTGTTGGGAGACAGTATGCTGCAGCCTCACAGTGCCATCTACTGGTTGTAGGGTCTCAGTGGATCATGACATGTTATGTGCTATGTAGTACTGTAATAATAACTTTGCTTTTTGATCCTTTATTATTTAATCCTTAGTGATGACGCAATACATTATTTTTTACTTTATTTTCAGGGTGCTCCAGGGCAACAGGGTCCTATGGGTTTTCCTGGTGTAACGGTAAATGCCCAGTACATATTTACTAACATATTTCCTGCATTGTAATTGACTGAACCTGGTTTTGACCATTTCCTTCTTTACAGGGTAACAGGGGACCAGATGGAGACAAGGGGGATCCAGGTCCTAAAGGCAACAAAGTAGGAAGCAGGAGTTTTCTGTTTGACACTGGCTGTGTCGTAGAGTCAAACTACTTGTTAACATCTCATGTACTGTATGGTTCAGAAAGGTCTCTGTGCCTTAGAAAGTCTCTGTTTTCTCTCAGGGTTTTCAAGGGGCAGCTGGCATTAGGGGTCCTCAGGGAGAGAGGGGCCCCACCGGCTTCCCAGGTTTCCCAGGGATCAAGGGCCGTCCTGGCCCCAAAGGCGCTGAGGTACACTATACAGCACTGTGGTTAGCTGTATTGTTTCTCTGTTTGTATGTAGGTTTTGCATATACTTACACAGTTCTGAGGGTGGATCTCCTGCCTGTTATCAGACACATGCCACTTGATTCAGATTTACACTGGCAACAAATGAAATGCATATCATTACCAGATTATTAAACCACTCCAGTATGTAGACTTTTTTTCTGCAGCATAATATTGAATGACATGCTCCTTTAACCAGGAGAGAGAGGCTGTCTTGTGAAAGTGAAAAACAATAAGCCTGACTGATTTTATATTTCTTCATTCAGGGCACAAATGGAGAAACTGGCCCTCAGGGAAAACAGGGCAGCCGTGGGCTAAAGGTCAGTCATGATTTGTGCGTCTGAACGCTAAGAAATGTCAGATGACTTCATATGTTGATCCAAACACAACATTTAACTATGTAACATTAGAAATTAACAATCCAGTTTAACTGTAACAGCATGAATTTAACACATTTCGTTTTTTATAACTTCTTTTCCACTCATTTTAAAAACAGAACTGCAAAATCACATATTTTTATTTAATTGTTGTTATGGGTAAAAAAAATGCATCTGGAAGTATTTTGAATATGATGACAAACTTGATATTGATGCTTAGCAACAGACACTAATATCTGAACCTCCTTGAAGGGGAACAGGGGACCAGATGGGCGTAATGGAAAACCAGGACCCAGAGGGAGCAAGGTATGACCTGCGAACCTGTGGCGTTTGTTTTCCACTTTTTCCACCAAGTAAATACTAATGTTGTCCTCTTTCTGCTCTCTTCTCCAGGGTCGGCCTGGACAGAGGGGCCACACTGGCCAACCAGGCCCATCGGTAAACTTTCATACAAAGCCTGTCAGAAATGATTCATATTGTAGTCAATACTAAACTCTCTGTAGCTCAGGTCATTTATTCAAAATACAGGTCCTTAAACGATCTGAATATTGATACTTCAAAAAATTGTCATTGGTTGTATGTAAACAAACAACAAAAGAGGTTTACAGGATGAACAGTTTGCATGTGTGTGTCTTGTGTGTCTGTGTGATTCCTCCCAGGGTTTGCTGGGGCCACCTGGACCAGAGGGAGCAGAAGGAAAGCCTGGTACACAGGTTCCCATTCTCTATCATATTTCAATCCCATCATCTGTAAATGCTGTGTGTGTGCTTGTCTGTCTGTGTTCCCTCTCCTTTTTGACACATACTGGACCAGTGTTTATTATTCTATGAATTATTTTGTATAGATATACACACACTTTGTTGCATGGTGTTACTCTGAGCTTTGTCTTTTAGAAGAGTGAGGGCTTGTAGGGTGATGACACAGGGGAAGAGACACTGCACTGCACATTATCACACACTTCTTTCAAAAAATAAAAGCTTCGCTGAATACAAGATTATACAGTACAGCTGTTGGGTGACGGTTTTAAGGAGTGACATACCGAAAGACTGCTAAGATGGAAATGTCCTAAAAATGTCAAAACTGACTTCCAAGTTCAGTTGAGGTATCTGTTGTGTAGTAATTGTTGGTTGAGACAGTAGGAGGCAGTCTTTGTACAGCACTGTGGTGAGCTGCTGTACATCTTTAGCTCTAGAGAACAGTACGTGGTGCAGAGCAAGAGTCTCATTTAATCATCACTGTATTTTATCCACTATTGACAGAAAGCGCTTTACTTGACCATGAGATGTGTTTAATTCTAACAGAGGTACACGCCACAAAAAGTTTCCATCTCTGTACTCGATTTCACCATGTTTCTGTTTTTAGTTTGAAAACTTCTTTTGTGGGAAAATGTGTTGTAACAAATGACAAAGGTTTGAATGAAAATGAATCAAATAACTCAATAAGATGACAATTTATGTGTTGAGTTTATACCTTAATTCTTTAAAGTGATGATATGTACTATTTGCACTCTGAATGACCTCCACCGCTGGGAAAAATTACACTGTTGATATTTTTTTGTCTCTCTCTGTTTCAGGGTCCCTCGGGTGCAGCTGGGAGTGCCGGCAGTAAAGGACTGACGGTAAGACTGTTTAGCCGCAGAATGACCTCAACGTTCAGTTCATGACATCATCCCTACAGCTTGGCTTTTCTGGCTCTTTGCCACAGGCTGCAGGGTTCAGCTGAATACAGGCACATTATTACACTTTACAAGACATCGCAGGGTCAGATTATGGAGGATTTTATAGATTCATGAGCAGGCAAACACAACAAACCGCCAGAAAAAAAAGTTTTAACAGGACACAACAGAACCTGCTACCAGCTATTAAACATATCAGGTGTGTCTACTAAAAGTTAGGAGTGGCTGGGGCACACATACTATATGGAATATGTGAACACCTTAATATTGCAACTATATGTTTGTTGAATATATCATTCCGAAACCATGGGCAAAATATCATTGAATGTCAAACTGAAGAGCCGAAACAATAAAAAACAGCCCCAGAACAAATATTTTGTTTTCAATAATCTGTGTTAAAACTTTTAATCTCCTGAGAAAACTGGATTTAACAGTTAACAAAGACAAATGTGGCCTGTTAAAGAGTATTAAATTAAACTCTCAATTACCAATACATTATCCATAATGACATTTGGGGGTAGCTTCATGAATTCCATCAAATGAATGACCAAGAAACAATTAGATGGTAGATTAAGCATCCATTAATGAAATATTGAATCAACTAATTTAAACCATTTTTGGTCAACTTTGCAGTTCTCAGAATGTTTTCTCTCATTCGTCTCTGTCCCTTTTCACTTTTTGTGCCATTTCTTTTTGTTGTTTTTTTTAACAAATCTTTTATTACTGTTACTTTTCTAGGGTTTTCAAGGAATTGCTGGAGAGAGAGGAGCAGATGGGCCACCAGGTTCTCCAGTACGCTAAGTTGTCATTGTGTTGCTTTGTCATTTGAAAGAAAGAGTACCTGAAGACTGTAACTACTGTATGAAACAGAGTTTTTCAGAGTTGAGGCAGCCAGGCTGGAAGTTTGGAGATGAACAGATCCATTGAGGCATATAGCTAGAGAAAGAGTAGCTGGTTTGTTTCCTGTGAAGCAAATATGTAAGACAATAGCCAACAGTGTTTTGTTCAAAGTTGAGCAACTAAGGACTTAAGAGAAACTAAGTTTAGCTAAAACATCACTGTGATACTAGTAGTTTAATCCAATCTCTGGTCAGTGGCAAACAAGCATTTCTTCAAAAAATGTCTGAGGTTTCTTTAAATGTACGTTTGATGGGCAGCATCATTGTTAAAACATTGATTGGTGCTTTGGCTCTTGTGTTTTCATCTAATAGGGGCCACCAGGAAAGGCAGGACCTCCAGGCTTACCGGGACCCCCAGGAGAGAGGGTGGGTCCACAGGCACACAGATACTTGTAATATGTGTGTATTTTGTCAGTTATGTGTTATGTAGATGTGTGTTTTATGTGTGTGTTTTCTCAGGGTTTCACAGGGAAGCCAGGCATGGAGGGACCTCAGGGCCTAGTAGGCATGTATGTAAGTGATTCCTCAGCAGGGCAGATACAAGGAATGTACCTGCACTACCTTTTTATAGCAAATACACACTGTGTGCAGAATATACAGAAGATGAACAGTAGTGTATTGTTACACATTAAGACTTAACATCTGTGAAAGCATTGTAAAAGCATTGGTTATGGATCCTTGACAAAATGATCAAGATGTAGAGCATAGAAATCCCAAAAGCTCCAAAAAGAGAGACTTAAATTTGATATATTTATAAAGTGTATTTCTGTAAGTCATAAATTCAGTTTTCACCAATGTAATGCTTAATGTGCAGTAAAATTATTTTTTTTTTGCTGCTTAAACCCATTTAACGCATGTGAAACTGGCATAGCAAGGCCTGTAACTGAAGTGTAAGATATTTTAGAGAAGAGGTTTGTTATTCAGAATTACAGGTCATAATGTGTTCAAATGAAAGATATGAGCCTTTTACACAGCAAGATGCTTTGTGTGTGGCATGTTCTAATAGTAATAATAATAATAATAATAATGGTAATTTTCTAAAAGTGGCAGAATGGCTGTAATTGATTTTCACGAGAGATTTTTACAGCCCCATACACCCATGGTGTTTTCACTGTTGAAAAATGACATGGTTCGTTGAATTTATAGTAAATGATGTCATCTTCAGCTCAAAAAAAATCTTCCACCAATAGAAAGTGAGGAGGAAGTTGTGGAATGCATTTTGGATGAGCTGCACCAAAGTCATTCTAAGTAATAAGAAATTATTACAAGTTATAAAGACTGTTTTTCCTAAAATAAAAGACTAGACTGTGAAAGGAATTATAGGAAATACATTAATTTGTTACTTCATATTTAGTGTATATATGAGAGTGGCTTTGATCTAAATCTTGGCAAGAAAGTAATTAAGTTTATTTCCCAAAAACAGGGGGTTACTGAGGGTAATGAGCCCTTACCCATAGTCTGTATAGTCTATAAACTATTAGACATATAGATACAAAAAAGTTATTTTTCAGAATACTCCATAAGCTAATAATATATATATAGATCTGGTTGTGTGGTGCTGGATTAGCTGGATTTGTAACATCAATTGATAATTCAGTTCTTCCATCTGTTTGCTCCCTCTCATCAGGGTATCCAGGGGAATGTGGGCATGCGAGGGCCTCCAGGTTTCATAGGAGAAAGGGTATGGTTATCTCTGTCTCATATATCTCTCATGTTAAAGCCTTGTAAAAGGAGATAGTAGAGGAACAAGAGTCGAACTTTACACGTCATTGTACATGACAATAGTAAAGAATGTTAAAAAGTTTAGGAAATAATACAATCACTGGCAGCGATCACAATAACAGTCTCTTCTTTTCTTCTCCACCAGGGTGAGCCAGGTTTACGAGGTTTACCTGGACCTGTCGGGAAGCCAGGACCTCCAGTAAGTGTGTACAGTTTATTTTTGCCTTTTATTTCCTATCAGTGGACCCCTGGGAACTGTACTGGAGTGTTGTTCAGAGGATTCGATTAAGACAGAAGCGATGATGGGGTCACACCAAGGAAGGTTTGGTAAATAAACCATTGAAGTGTGCAGCTGGGGTGCAGGGGCTGCCAGTTTATGGAGGCTCACAGGTCACAGTGATTGATTTTGTGGGGGGCATTGGTGGCAAATCTAATGGCAGAGTGAGATGGCACGTCCAGCTGATGGACGACAAACAACTGAGCACCAGGAGAAATCCTCAACGATAAAGCATTTTTCTCCACATGTAACAGCCCAGTTCAACTGTACAGACTTTGGCAGCGAAGTAGAAAAACTAGAGCTGAATTGCTGCCATCTATACAACTTTACAAAGAGAAGGCTCCAGGGGATTTAACTGTATTTTACTGTGTAGCACATTTGTCCTGGAACCTGCTACAGGTTGAAATGCTGTATAAAACTGAAAAAGACTATCATGTATTTTTTATTTTACACACTGGGATAGTCTGTTGGGATCAGGGTCATTTCATATCTCTCAGGGTCAAAGCCCTTCTTTCAGAGTTCTGGCCTAAATGTCAGAATGTGTCAAAAAAAAGAAAATAGAGTACAAAACAACAGATACAAAAAGAATAAAACAGAAGCACAGTTACCAAAGAGACAACTTGATGTGTGACTCACCTATAAATCACCTAATTGTATTTACTGTGTTACTTGGCTACAAAGTCATTGAGATCATATTTTCCCCCATTCTGATGTTTGAGGAACATTATAAACATTAACCAAACCTCCTGTCCTGTATCTACATGATTGTATGTAAGGCCCCACTGCCACATGATTGGATCATTGCATGAATAATCAGGTGTACAGGTGTTCCTAACGTTGTCCTAAAATGTTTTTTCCACTGTTTCCTCTGTTTCTGTTAAAGTTGTGAGTGAGGCTGGAAGGTCAAACTTGGCTCTTGAAACCCGTCAAAGTTTCTGCACCCTATAAATCAGTCCTCCTCTTTTTTGGTTGGTTAGATTTGGGAATAAGAAAGTCCCTCTTGCATGGAAAGAGTTAGTTTCAGTAATGGACTGTATCCTGAAGCTCACTTTGTCTCCACAGTCCTCCCTGCAGTGTCATAGGACATGCGTTTTGCTCACTCACTCGGTTGCCCACAGCTGTAGTGAAATCCATCAATCTGACATAGAGAAAAGTCCTACAGCACTGTGGAGGTGGACCCATCAGCTGTGGGCTTGAACACTAAACACAGGGGTGAACTGTGTTCACTGCACTGAATGCACTGAAATACTGGCCCTCAGTGCATTCAGTGCAGTGTAGTTGACTGACTGGATTAATATATCACTAAAAGGCTAATGTCAGAAAGTTTCCCTGTTACAGGTGGACTGATGCCCACTTTCCCCCACGTTCCGCATTTGTCATTATTTATCAAACTGCAGCAGTCAGGCCTAATCAGAGCATTCATATGTTAAAAAGTATAAAGCTAATTATAGAGTAAATGCCATATTGTATAAAAACTTTATCTGAACAGCATAAAATAATATAAGTGAGATGTAATTTTGACAAGATTCAACCCATCCCAACTCTTACACTATGCTAACCATGGACAAAAAGAAGCACTACAATCATACATTTGTTGTATGATATTTTATGATTGTTATTGTGTCATCTCCCATAGTGTCACTGTGTTCCTTGACCAACAATAGAAACATTCTTTTACAGTTTGAGGTCAGATTGTGGCTGAGAAAATGTCCTCTATCAATTTATGAGCTGACGCAGTAAACCCAGATGTTCTCTGTCTCTGTCTCTGCTCAGATAGAAGTGTGAATCATGGGTGGGATTAACATGTTCTGACTTGCCTTGTCTGTTTTTCTTTATCAGGGTCTGCCAGGTCCCCCTGGAGAGAAGGGACCCCCGGGACCTCAGGTGAGAGAAACCTTTAATAAGAGAGTCTGTGCCCTAAATCCGAGAACTAGATATGTTGCCTCCCCCACATGTTGTTGATGGATTTAAACTGTGATGCCAGTGGTTTTTAAACATTTAAACTTACTGTTCTTAAGGAAATTTGGTTTGTAAAATTAGCACAGCAAACATAATGTACATAATCCTCTAATACTGCTCAGACAAAAGCTCAGTGAAAGAAAACATGTTAGACAGATTTACAGATTTAAATCTATCCATCGTGGAAAAGTAGATACACAGTGATATTCACATGAGGACTAACAGGATAACATTAGCATGAGATTCACACTCACTGAAGCTTCTTATTGAGATTCTAATGGATTTTGTTGTGGTGGTGCTTGCCTGACTCTGACACAGACAGTGAAACTTTTGGGGACATGGAGGCTGCTGTTACTATTGCTGTTTTTGGGACTGTTTGGGATTTAAGAAATCGTGCCATCTACATTTCCTTGGGGCAGACAGAGTTACATTTGTAGGGAAACTTTCAGAACCAACAGACCGTGTCTTTCAGTTCTCTGTTTCCTAATCAGCCAGTGGCTTACCTGGAACTTCTGCTGTTTCTCACAGGGTCGACCTGGAGATGAAGGACCCAAAGGGATACAAGGCCCAGCAGTGAGTTTCAGTTCATAGTGAAGATGAGCAGGTTGCATATCAAGTTTTGTAGGACTGTATCTATTCTGTGTTGTGAGGCTTCGTGTTTGCATTTAAATTGTATTTTAGATGGGGGCACAGAGCTTTTTTTATTTTGGTTTGATAATTTGACTCATCATGAAGAGAGAGGATGTGCACACTGCACAGCAGGGTGGTGTGTCTGTAATTATTAACCAGCCAAGTTCAGGTTTGGTGTCAGACATCAAAAACATGTAAACTGGTGCTGCTGCCTGTCCAGAGGAAGAAACCTGTCACAAGTTGCAGTTGAGTTCTGCACACACAAAAAAAAGATTACATCCAAGGTTGTGTATGTTCCCTCATCAACAAATCAGACTTAACATATTCATGAAGCTTCCTTTGATCAGAATTGCTGTGCACATGCTCCCCACAGAGTTAGAGATAGAAAGCAAAACTGCATAACATCATTATTTGTGCAACATCAATACAATAATGAATAGAGATAAAGATAGAAACTATAACAGAGACATCCTTTTCATTGAGGAGGAATTCAATCCATCATGAAATTGAGTTCACTGCTCTTAAATTGACTGAAAAATGGCGATTTTAATTGATTGTTTATCAGTGAAGTCCCTATAACACCTGCTGATAATGACTTACAGTCAATGAACCAGTCGTCACAGAACTAGAAAAATGTCAGCTGTCATTTTATGACTGTGCTTGCTGATGTGCACCACTGATTCATTAAACCAGAACATATGTGTGCATTTGTTGCGTGTACTTACTTGGATCTCTTAATGCTTCCGTCAATTGTCTTTTCAAATGAGATTTGACTGATTCGACTGAAGCAAGTCACAAGTGACTGACTGTTATTGATAAACTTTACATAGCATTGACAAGCTGAAGCAACAACAAATGCAAAAAGTGCAGATTGTAGATTAAATCACAGGGTGAGACTTGAATTTGCTCTCAGGAGAGTTCAAAGTGTCTTTCAAACTCTCTTGTAACAGTAAAATGAGGTCAGATTGGATTATTTCGACACAAAGGTTTTAGGGTTGATCTCCGTTCTAACAGCTGTTCTGTGGTTTCTAGGGCCCTCCAGGTGTTCCAGGTGCAGATGGGGCACCAGGAAAACCCGGACCCAGGGGAAGCATAGGGCCCCCAGGACCTCAGGGGCTACAGGGGCCAGCAGGAATCCCAGTGAGTGGGTACCTACCATCGACTGCTGTTTTTCCTTATGTCACTTGTAGTCTGGAAAGATGACCACCCATCTATACTTTTAATTAAATACAATTGTCTGAACATCTGATTGACCCGTCGCATTATAAAAACAGTTGTTTAACAGCATGTTTGTTTGGTCTCCTCAGGGACCACAGGGTGCTGATGGGTTATTAGGAGCAGCAGGGAGACGAGGACCCAAGGTAAACTACAGTACATGCAGGAATCATGTAAGATGAATGTTGTAGTGTGATATTTTTATCTGTGTAACCTTAATTTATGTTTAGTTACTGAATTCATTTCCAGGGCTTACCTGGTTCACCTGGTGATGCTGGCCCAACAGGACAAGATGGAGAACAGGTTGGTAAAGTTTTATAGTGAAGAACTAACAGAACTAACAGAGGACATATCTAAATAAATATTGTTTTGATCTTTGACTCATCAGGGTCTCCCTGGCCAAACAGGAATCGAGGGCCCACCTGGACGGAAAGGAGACCAGGTCAGTAATTGCAGCAGCATCAGTCTTTGCATCACTGTTTGCACACACCATAAGTAAGAAAACCAAAACATGTATTCTCAACATGTAACATGTATTTCACAGGGGGACCTAGGGCCCTGTGGGAAACTTGGTCCCCCAGGGCTTCCTGGAGAGAGAGGATTTGAGGGCCCAGAAGGCCTTCAGGGACCACCTGGACCAGTGGGTAAAGAGGTAGGTGCATTTATACGAAGATGTTCTTCACAAACGATCACAGATGTTGACACACATGTTGAGCTTCTGTCCATAAATGACAGAGCAGCTCCACAGGGGGTGATTTTCCATCTGATTTTCATCAGATCACCATCACTTCCACCATGTTTACTTCATAACATCACACAAACAGTGTTCAAAGTGTGTTGAACAGATGTGCTTGTTTTGTGTGTTGTTTATTGGTGGGATTAGATTGTTATCAGCCTATAATGTCTAAAAATATGTCAGATGCTCCATGAAATAGGTATAAGAACAGTCTGAAAAGCATCAAACCACCATCACTGTTACGTAAGCTGTGAAATTACATTTTCCTGATGATGTGTTGGCAGCAGTGCTTAACTCGGATTCTTTTGAGGGTTGTCAGATGTTGATTATATAACAAATCAGCATAGAGAACTGGTATGGCTTGTAATTTCTGTGATACTTTCAGTGGGTCTTCACTCAGCTTGATGAAATGTGTGCTGCACAAACTGAATTTACCTTTCGTTTTCAAACATTTGAGAACAAAACACTATGCTGCTGGCTTATGATGTTTTCTGATGATCTTTGTATTGTCAGCAAAACATTTATTAAGTCCTACGGAAAGCTAGTAGAGTGTTTAATTGCTTTTTTCATATTGGCATATTTAAACACATTTTTCAGTTTCTCATGGAATGTAAAAGGCTCTCTTGAAAAACAGTAAAATGTGCTGGTGGTTCTTCTGTCATGCATGCTTCAGAGATGAACCTTGGAAAAGCAAAAAACAACCCAAACACCAAGACACAATATACAGTAACAAACTAGATCAAATGTAACTTGATATGCATACATTTTAATGAGGTGTGAAACAAAACAACTGCACATCTAACGTGTGTTAACTCCTCTGCAGGGTGATGTCGGGCTTCCTGGTGAAGCTGGAGATCCTGGTCCTAAAGGGGAGAAGGTAAACTTTACTACTACTTTACTTCAGTTTGTTAAAGGTGAATTGATAAGTTAAAGCTCGTCATGTTCACATCTCTGATCTTATGTAGGAGGATGATTGTGTTTGTTTGACTCTCTGGGTGATGTTTGCTCTCAACAGGGCGAGGTGGGACCTCTAGGTTTGTCTGGTCGAGAAGGCCCCTGGGGAGCCCTCGGAGAAAATGGAGAAAGGGGTCCAAAGGGAGACAAGGGCCACATTGGACTAATGGTGAATATTTTTACTCCTCACACATTGGTGGCAATAGTGTGTCTGTCCAAATGTGGGAGTTGTCTTCATACTGTCCATGTAATATCCCTAAAATCTCAAGAGTCTCAAGAGGCAATATGTTTAGAATTGATCAGATTGATGAAAACCAGCAGAGAGTGTTCCTGATGTCATATTCATTCTCTTCAACAGGGTGAACCGGGGCTCATGGGTGAAGTGGGACCTGCAGGTCTGGCAGGATTAAAGGTGAGTTTCTTATCAGCATGTATTGATGACGTGCTGTTAAGAGTGACCTTTAAATTAACCATTACTGAACAGTTCACAGCTGTGATTGACATTTATTGATCTATCTGACCGGTATGTCTTGTTTTTAATTGTTCTTCCTGTTTCCTCACACATTCACACATTCTTTGTCTGTGATGTGTTTGTGCTCATTTTAGGGAATCACAGGCCCTCGTGGACCTGTGGGGCCAGATGGACCTCAGGGACAGAAGGTAATAAAAAGTTACACTAACAAGCTGCTGTCAGACACCCACAGTGCTCTTAATAACTGTTTCATTTAAGTATATGAAAACAGGATAAAGCTGAACTGAACTGAACTGATGATATTTCTGGTAATAAGAACGACTCATCATCACAGTCACAATTTAAAAAAAAGTTTTTCATGCTTGCTTGACAACAGCATTTCTGCAGCAAAACTAGTATTGTTACCTGCTGTTTCATTCTTGTGTAGAGTGAAAAAAGGAAGCATCTTAGAGTTTACTTTGATGAGAAAATAATTTAACCTCACCCAGAATGTGAACTGGTCATTTTGATAACTTCCTCAGGTTGTCACCGTGGACAAACATCACATTTGCTGATGACAGTGCTGGTCCTCATTACTTGATTGAGAGGACCTCCAGCCTTGCCAGGCACATACTGTATTGTTTCTGATAAACCTTTTTTCACTGTGCAGTGGATCACCCACAGAGCTCTGCTTGAATCTAATCAGTTAAATTAGAAGAAATGTCAAAGGAGCAACATTAGAGATTCATTTTCATTCGTCTCTCCAGGGGGAGTCTGGGGCCTTAGGAATTACTGGACCTCCTGGGTCACAAGGCCCTCAGGTAAACTCTGATTCCATTTAACATTTTGTACAACACTGTATAGAGTATATATGTGGAGAGCAGTTAATTTTGCTCTCTCTTTGTTTCGTTCATAGGGAATAATTGGAGCACGTGGTGTCAGAGGAGACACAGGGAGGCTGGGACCACCTGTAAGTGTCCTTGAGTATCAGGAAGTTGTTCACTTTATTTGATTTGTCTTCCATGCACATTACACTCAAATCAATATTTCATCTGTCACAAAAAATACCGGATAACTTGTCAAGGTGATTGTATTGTATTACAAATGCATTTTCATGACGTTTGCATGGCAGGGTCCAGTAGGACCAGTTGGACCTCAGGGAGACCAGGGAGCTAAAGGGGAGCCGGGGCCACAGGGACTGAAGGGAGAGCCAGGACTTCCAGGTCCACCAGGGGAACAGGTTGGTGGGGTTTTCATGTACCTACTGTATGACAGTTATAATTCAACTAAATATACTCTCAGTGTATGCCTGCATGGGTCTGCATCTTCTTAAAGAATATGTTCATTGGAAAAACTGTATGTGTATATCTGTATATGTATATCTGTTAAGATGGATTTGTGATGCCTCTTCCTCAATAATACTGATTATCTATGCAGGGTGAGGACGGTCTGCCAGGAATCCAAGGTCCTCCAGCTCTCCCAGGGTTTGAGGTGAAAACTAAACACTGTTAAGCAGCAAAAGCACTTTGTCTGATGTTACCTCTTTTCCCTCAACAACACTAGTGATGTTATTTGTGCTTCTTCTGTTTCTTTTTCAGGGGCCTCCTGGAGAGGTGGGACCCCAAGGTCCCCCAGGTCCCACAGGAGCTCCTGTAAGTCTGTGGTTGTGTACGGCACAGAAACACTGCAGCTGATGAAATCACATTTTTGCCTTCAGCAGCTGGTCTCTAATTATACCAGTTGTTTGGTAGTGATTAATTATTGAGAATTAACTAAACATTCAAAAATAATGTGTTTGTAACGTGGTGTCTGTGTGAAAGCCAGTTATCTGTGAATAAACTATTACTGCTGTGCAGGGGGTGCAAGGAAGACCAGGACCTGAGGGGAAACCAGGCTTGAAAGGGGAGAAGGTAAGACGTTTCCCCTGTTCCTGCAGTTAGTGGCTGCAGCTTCATATTTATTCTACAGACAGGAGAAGGAGCAGTTCAATTCCCCACCAGGAACATGTACAGTGTGCACGAATGTTTAGACAGACAACATCACTGCAGCTGCCACACATCTCCATTTACAGTTGGAATTTGGAAGCAGGAAGAGGCTAAAGATACTGATGAGTTTTTGTTTTACTCCTACAGGGAGACGATGGCAAGACTGGATCACCAGGGAAGACCGGTCAGGCTGGCAAGAGGGTAAGAACTTTCCTCCTCAGTGCTGTGAAGGTGCAGGTGAAATGCAGCTCTCAGTAATGTAAGGAAGTAGCAAGACATATTCAGTCATTATCTCGGTTTATAATGGAACTTTCATATAGACACTGTGGCAGGTCCACATGGGATAAAAAGGAAAATGGAAACAGCCATTCTGACAGATACTGCATGAACAGATTCATACATAAAATATTAGCTTGTTTCGTGTGTGTGTGTGTGTGTGTCCTCTTGCTTTTGGTTGCCTCATTGTAAAACATGGCGAACTCGTCCTCAGGGGAAACGAGGCAAGGCTGGACTCAGGGGGACAAGGGGAGACAGAGGACCAAAGGTGAGATATACTGAAACAAGACCTCAGGCTTTCTGTACATCTAGTTTAATTATGATTCATGAGCCAACAGTAGATTTTGTTGTGTCGTTCAGGGTGAGAAGGGAGACACAGGACCGGAGGGCCTCTCTGGGTGGCCAGGTCTCATCGTAAGTCAGTTTATTTGTTCACCTAATGTCCATTCATCTATTTTTATGTCATAGCTGAACATATCCACATGTTACTTCTGAGACTGTCTGTTCAGCAACCTGTCCTGTTCAATGTGATGAGATCTACAAAGTAATGAATTTTGCAGTTAAAATGCATTTTGATAGACAGTGAATTGACATCCACTCAATGTCTTGTCTTGTATTTTTGTCACTAAGGGAATCCCTGGGTTACGTGGAGACCAGGGCGATCAAGGTGAAAAGGGAAAAGAGGTAAACAAGAATTAATAATCCTGCCACAGACTGAGTGAAAGCTTTCCATTCAGGACCCAACTGGATCTCACTGGATTCAGTTTGTTAAAACAAGGCTAGCTAGTGGTTTAACTTAGATCCAGTAAAACATTGTGATTTGTATTTCGTCCATTTACACAGTATATCTGTGAAAAACGCTCACCAGCTTCAGGTAGAGATGTAGTGTACCTTTCCTCTTTCGAGTAAAATACATCAGGAAATATATATGTAAAATATGAATATACACATGTATGCATACATATACCCCCACCCCAAGAAAAAGATTACTTAAAAAAGTACTAATAAAAAAAGAAAAATAATAAAAGACCATAAAATGAAATGAAAATAAATCAAATCAATGAAACAGTATAATATGGCATTACAGAGCTGTAATTACACTAATCAGGGAAATATGTGAGGTTTCTGTAAAACTGACAGGGCTCACAACAGTATCATAACCAATAAACAACACAGTAATAATTTCCAAAGCAGTGATAACTTCTTTGCAAGAAGTGACAAACAACTTTCATGTTGCTCTGATTGTCATAGCAACATGCGAGGAGGGATTACAACTGCTAGAGTTAATAAGCAGAAGTGAAAAATACCATTAATACTGAGCTGTTGTTGTTGCTTTAGCTCATAAAATGTGTTTACCCGCTGGGTTCAGTTCAGCTTCAGCAGATCAGCACAGTTTTTTTATTGTGGAGTGTCTGTGTCCTCAGGGGGAGAAAGGAGAGATGGGACTGACTGGACCACCTGGAGTTGATGGCACAAAGGTAGGAGCTGTCAGGGTGTAACATGTTAATAAGGCGGTAAACATAATGTCTGCAAAGCAAGTAATAATAATAATAGTTTAGGTGGTAACTTTGTCTGTGGGTGTGATGGTGAAGTAGCAAGCAATGATCACAGCCTCTGTCTGAAAAGTGTGTCATAATCAAGAGCACAGGACCTAAAAACAGATGCTGTTTGTTTATGTATCAGGTCAACAGATAATCAAGACAATTTTGATTCATTTTTTTTCTCCTAAGGGAATCCGTGGTCCCGTTGGGTTTCCAGGTCCAGTGGGTCTGAAAGGAGAACAGGTTTGTAGTTTGTCATGTTAGTTTAGCCCTTGTGTTTTGAAGCTTGAATTCTGATGAGATGTAAATAAGTTTTAATGATCTCCAGTTTAATTTATCTCTTTTTTAAGGGGAATATTGGTCCTCCAGGGCCGAGGGGTGTACTAGGGATGCCAGGGATGCCTGTAAGTTTTTAATTCACTTTGTAAAATACATTTTTACAAACTTGTGCAGCACATTTTGGTTATTTAATATCCACTATTTATTGCTGCCACCTGCCCTGTCCCTCTGTTCCTTTCTTTTTAACCAGTATTTTGCTTTTTCAGCTTGGTTTTTAGATTATTCTGCTTTGTTTTATGCAAAACAACTGTGAAACTGAGAAATTCCCTTGGGCATACAGAGTTTATTCAGGCAATGCATTTTTACATGTTCTTTTTTTTTTCTCTGGGATATTCAGTATTTTAAATTCAAGCGGTTCATCTGTCACTCAGATACTGTTTTTCCAGACAGTGTCTGAAGAATGGAGATAGCACAGAAGAGGAACGTGTGATGGAAATGTTATTGTTTTATAATAACCCCAGTCATTCCTATAAAGTACAGACTGCTATCTGTCAGCCAACTAATCAGATGCCAGTCTGTTGAATTTTTCACAGTTCAGTAGCACATGATGACTATGTTCAACCCACTGTGTCTTAAGGGGAAAAAAATCCATTGACTTGGGTTATAAAATCTGTTAAGCCGTGGCTGATGGGTTCATAATGCAGTAGATAAAAGGACTCGAAAGCTCTATGTTGATAAATCCACTTCACAGTGGAACATCATACTAATGGCCTTTCCTTCTTCTCTTCCCTCCTGTGTTTCAGGGTTTGTTTGGATTAAAGGTATGAAATCATCAAGTCAAGCACTCTCGTCCTCACACTTAAGCTCTTACTCACCATTACCTGAAGCAAACGCCTCGGAGGATGTTTTACATTAGGATCATAAAGCTGTCACACTTTGGAGTTGGTGTAATGGGAGTCTTTATTTTAATATCAGTGTGTTGTATAGTCAGTGGTGTGGTATTACTATGCAGAACAGAGCAGAATTGCATGTTGTGCTCATCATATGATCTCCTCCCTGCAGGGTTTGAAAGGATACCAAGGTTTGCCTGGTCTGCCTGGCAGGAGGGGCCTCCCTGTAAGTTTATACCAGAGTTAGACAACACAGTTTTAAAAAAAATTGATTCTATTTTCTATATTTCTCATGTGATGGTGTAGTCATTTGTGCACCAACCTTGTGTTTTAGGGTCCACCTGGTGTTCCTGGACCTCCAGGACAGTCACTAAACCTGACCTTGACTCAGCTCAAGGCAAGTTATTCATATCTTTAATGTCCATCTAAAGTATTTAATGTAGGATTCCAATCACAAAAGCATTTATCTTAAGAGCATGTGCAATATGTCGAATTAAGAAATCCAGGATTTCAATTGTTATGGCATGCTGAAAATTATTGTTAGCTATTCAAGTCAAAACACACTACCATTTTTCTTTGTGTTTTCTGATTGTCCTTCCATGTCCAGGACCTGATGTATGTGTCCGACAAGCCCAACTATCCCCTGATCCAGACTGTGCTGGACTCTCTACAGCAGGAGCTTCGGCTGCTGGTGGATCCTCCTGATGGCAGCAAGGAGCATCCTGCCACCACCTGTCTGGAACTCTGGCTCTGTCACCCTGAATACAACAGTGGTCAGTCACAGAAACGATGAAATAACACTAATCCACACTTACAGTATATACTATATTTTAGAAATCACTGAGCTACTGTAGTTGAAGTCCTGAACGCTGCCCTCTGTTGCATGTATGCATCATCCTGAAATGATAAAAGCTTTTGTAACTCTGACATAATAAATAACATTTCTGATTTTACCTTTCTTAAATAATGTATTATAAATATTATGTTTTTTTTTCCAAGTTTGGTTCTGCATATTCTGGCAGTATATAATTGTAGTTTTATTGTTTGTTAAAAACGTTTAGAAAGGTATTAAAAAGGTCATTCTTATTTGACATTAAAACACACAAATCATTAAAAGCTAATGCTTGTGACTGTCATCACATCACATCAGTGGACTAGTTAGAGCATCAACTACCTTTTTATTTATAGAGTAGAGTCCAGCATGTTAGAGCAACCGGTTGCCAGTAGTGCTCTTGTCTTCCTGTGTGGAGAATAATACTTTGATCCCTGCAGATCACACTGAGCTCTCACTAACCTTTCTCTACAGGTCTGTATTACATCGACCCCAACCAGGGCAGCCCAGCTGATGCTCTGCTGGCCTACTGCAGCTTCTCTTCCACATCAAAACAGACTTGTCTTCATCCTCGTGACTCTCAGGTATAAAGACATCACCGGAGAGGAGCTGCAGGAAATTACTCCTCTGGATCAATGACATACCCGCTATTTTCACTTAGCTGTGTTGTATGACCTGAATCTCAATCTGATAAATTTTCAGTCTGCTCACACTTTCACAGTGTTGACTTAGACATCTGCAGAGATGACTTGAACTTGAACTTTGCTATATTATTATGAAAAATTTCCTTTAAAAGAGACAGTATTCAACAATTTAAGCTTTGTGCATGCCTCCCTGTGGGAACGAGGGCAGCAATGCCCGGCTAAATGACACTACATTCATTCAAAGGGTATCAGGATCATTATTCTCATTATTATCATCCTTGTCTGTACTGCAGTGTGTATGAAAACACAACACACACATTCACCTCTCACCTTTCCCACTCTAAAACAGTCAATACTACATAAAACATTGACTCACTCATCCAAAGAATAATAAGAATTGGTCATGGGGAGTGTGAAGTGGATGCATCTATTGCAGAGGTAGCCAATTTACTTCGAGTTCATGCTTGAGCTGCATGCTAATCCAGAGTCCATCAGCAGCTGTGTGAACATCATTAACCTTCACAGGTCTCTTATAAGAAAGCAGGACTTGCATTCAAATTTGTAAACGTGTGCCTTCTTTCTTCTGCCTGCAGCTGCCCATAAAAGCGTGGATGACAGAATTTTCTGAAGAAGGATCTTTTGAGTGGCTCAGCAGGCTGGAGCAGGGCTTTCAGGTGCGTGAATGCCTCTGGAACATCAGTGCTGTTATTGGACACTTGGGGGCAGTAGAAATCCACAACAGTCTCAGATGCACAGACACCAACATATCACTTTTTATGGTGTATATGGCCGATGAGTCAGCAAGGATTTGCCTATTTACACATCCAGAACCTACAGTAGTATAATTTGTCTTTTGTGTTTTGTCGACCTGATGAAATCAATACTACTATTCTCACCTTTTAGCTCTAGTTTTGTCTCCTCCAACTCCTGCTTTTTTGCTGCTAAATGTTTTGTAACTGTCACATTAGGAGACACTGTCAGTAATTTACCCAGTATTATTTTCTGTCACATGATCTATGATTTGATATAATGACATTTTGTTCATTCATCATCCAATTAGTACTTGTTTTTTACTTGTTAATGTTGTTATTGTTGTTATGATTGTCTATGAAATTGTTGTTCTTCTGTTCAGTTTTACTATCCAGGTGCTAATGTGGTCCAGATGCGTTTTCTGAGGTTACACAGCAGCACTGCCATCCAGACGGTGACCTACTCCTGCCAACCAGGACACAGACTGGGTCAGACAGACAGAGACATCAAGTTTCTCACTGACACAAGGAAGCAAAGTTACCTTGGAGCACTTAAAGACTGCGTGGTATGTAAAAAATTCCTTCCTGGTGTAGCTCTCCTCTTCAGAGCCTTGAGGAAGCGCTAGTCGCACTGCTGATGTTGTCAAGTCAAATCTCTTTTACATGATGAGAGGAGTATTGATCAAGTATTGATTGACAGCTGTGAGCTCCCTCCTCTGACTCACTGATAAAACTTTCTGGGTCAGAGAAGCTCTTGACAGCACCTCCACATTAAGATGTTTTGGAGAATATTTAAACCAGAAAATATTAGAAAAAAGTACAAACTGTCAAAATATATCCTGTAATAATATGCCAGATAGTAAAGGCATTAAAGTTACTGCAAAGACATTAGGTTCCTTTAGGTCTGGGCAATAAAATGATAATGATAATTATCATTATTTTAGTTTAGTTTTATTGTGCTAATTATCAATATCGGCTGATATGAAAATGTTTATCATGGTAACATTTTTGGCCGTATCACCCAGCCCTAAGGTCTTTAGAATTATTATTAGCTTGTTATTGTTATAAACAGAAATTGAATTTAAACATATTTATTCTGTTTCCTGTGTATCAGCCTGGAGAGGAAACTCTTTCCAGACCTCGTGAGTCTGTGTTCGAGTTTGAGGACCTCCAGCTGCTTCCTCTGAGAGACTTGGCACTAATGGGAGGCGGTAACTTCACATACGAGTTTGGCTTCACTGTCGGACCTGTGTGTTTCAGCTAGAGGTGCTAGACATCTGTGCCGTCACCGGAGGGCTCATAGGTCCAGGACACACAAACCTCTGTTCAAAATATTGGACACCAAGAGGACAACTGGAACATATCCTCCAATTTCTGAGGACGTCACGTTTTCCTCTGACATTTGGGGATTTGATCTCTCAAGTTGAATGACTCCATATTAATGAATTTGAGAGGGCAAAAGGAGGCCTCCAGCCTTTTCTTTCACGGAGAAGTCAATTTTGTTTACAGAGACATTTATCTTGTATTGAATAATTTAAAAATGTATGTTTTTATCCTTTATATACAATGTTTTTTCTGTTTTGTTTTTGTTATGTATTTAGGGCTTCTGTTATAGCCTGCCCATCCTGTATATAAAAGTCAGACTGTCTCAACTGACCTCTTAACAATGTGTTCTGGATGGGGACACAGCTACTGTCGTCCCATTGGCCGTATGTGACCAGGCCAGTAAATTCTCTCACTGTCCATCCACTGCTTTAGTACTGCCAGTGAACTCAATGTCACTTTTCTCAAGGTGCTGATTAAGGTTTATTTGAAAGAACAACATGTATTTAATTCCAAAAACGATACAAGAGGCCAGTCATATCATCTCACATATACTTGATGATGTCTGTTGTTAACAGTAAGACCAAATTTTCTCATTTGTTAAAATACAAAACAGCGTTATTGTTTTTACAGTTTCATATAATTATATATAATTGTATGTTTTTTTCACATCTCAGGTATAATAGTTTAATTACATGCAGTACACACAGGCACTGAAGCTGTTGTTGCCACAGCAGTTTTGTAGTTAAGCATTAAAACAAGACTTAAAAAACATTATTATGATTAAAAATGTTAAAGGATAAATCCAAGGACCAAAACCAACGATGAATTGATTTACTATCAGGTATGGTCTATAGCTTATTCCTTTGTACCATAGAGCACCATTGTTGTCTGAACACCATTATAAACACGTCAGTGAGTCACACTTGCACTCAGTGACATATTCCTGCATTACAATAAACACACACACTAGTTTCTTTTGACTGAGTCCCACATACACAGTCATGCCTCTGGAAATAGGCAGCAGAGTACCAATTGTGTATTAATGCACAGCTGAAAATAGTCCCCAGCAAAGGCACTACGTAGTTCTGTTTGTAAAGTTTGTTACAAACTATGGTAACTACAGTACAGTCCCCAGCTGATTTAGGAAATTACTGAGACTTTTTTAAAAAAGAAGAAACTATAGAATAATGTTTTTAAAGATTTACTTTTTCAGGAGGAACTAATGGGCTTGGGAAAGCATACCACCAACAGAGCAGAAGGTATTCAGAGATGGACCAGCACAATGTTGGTTTTGGTCTTTTCTTGTGATTTGTTGACAATAAGAAAACAATATAATAATTGGCTAACATGAACACAATGTCAGACGGAAAATTGAAGTGAATGAAAATGGAATTTCAGTCTGGTTATTAATGTACTATTTCCTCCCATTTTCCTGAAAGTCTCTGACAAAAATGTAGCAAATGCTTTTTTGTGCTGACAGTGTATGAGGGTTTACCACATTTTCATTAGATCACATTCTCCAGCACCTGTACAACAGGTTTACATTACATTATATACCATTTTAACAATACAAATCTTAGATTCAAGTCTGTTAAGGAGATTCTCTCTTTTTTTGTTATTCTTATGTAAACCAAAGACTGAAGTTAAGCAGCCAGAGCTTACAGATCCATCTATTTCCTCACAGAACAATGCTGTAATTTCTTTCACTGTACTGTAAAGATCATGCATCAGTTTGGCCATATATTAAGTGCTAGAGTAGTAGCCCAGCCCTGCATAGCTTCTTTGGCCCCTGGTGGAAAAAGAAGTGCCTATTACTACCCACTTAGCATTGAGTAATTGCTGTCACTCTGAATTTCTGCTTCATTCAATTTGAGAAGTGCTTGGGTCCAGAGAAAAGGAGCAAGCCTTGTAGCTTCTCAGCAGAATCAGGATTTGGTGTTTGTGTCCTAGAGCCGGTCAGCAATGAGTGACGAGTGGTATGGTGCACAGTCTGCAGGGAGCACGGGATACATTTGAATAAGATCTCAGGGAGTTTGTGGTGAGAGCATAGTTTACCAGCCTAGCCAAAACAGCAGCTCTGAAGCTGGGAAACACCAAAGTATAATTTTCTTGCTTATACTAAATTGCCAAAGGTTTTCACAAAGCTTAGGCATGCCACTGGTATCAAACAGAGAGGAAATTTACATGATCTTAATGTCAACCAGATGAATTAGATTAAAGTTTAAGCATCTTAGCCACAGGTCTGCAAATTATGTCCTACAGTTCATTTTTTAAATGTTTTATTTCTGTATTTAGATTTGTCATATCATGATTCCACATGATTGCCTTAGCTGGCTGAGACTGATCATTGTTACTTTGCTTGTTTTGTACAAATTGCCATTTAAAAAAAAATGAAATGACATGCTGGACATCGGTCTTGTGTGATCCCTCCATCAGCTCGTTCAAAGAATTCTGTCAGCTGAATTAAAAAAAACATAATCAAATGTTGACTCTGTATATTCTCATTTGCTCTGCAGGACAAAATTAAATTTGGCAGGATGATGGCACTACATGAAGAGTCACCGGTCATCAAAGTTATTCATCCTGAGGGAAACATGAATGTATGTATCTGTTCTATCAGCGCTCTATCACAGACTTAGAGAGACCATGGAGCACAGTAGGCCAGACAAATACCAGCAAGAGAGCCATCACTGAGGTTTCTGAGCCTCTGAGGGTGTCTGCTCAGAGACAGCTGTACCCAAAGCCTCCAGCTGCAAGACTTAACTTTGTCAGCTTTCATTTCCCCCCCAGCCTGTCCCTCTGCCCTCTGTTCAACAGTTACCTTTCTCCATTCCCCCCTAGACCTACACTACCTCCTTTGCTCCAATCAGTTTGGGCCAGTGTATAGCTGCTGTTTAGCTAGGCGACCTCTGGTGCTAACTGATATATCTGTAACTGATATAAAACTTAATTCTTAGGAGGACACTTGGAAAATATGTGTCTGATGTGGTCCGAAGTGTAGGAGAAAGCAGAGTGTTCAAGTCACCTTCAATTAAATCATCCATTTAATTTAGTTTTTTAGTTGGTTGAACATGCCAAAATGTAAAAAAAACACTATATAGAGAATGGTTTCCAATTCAAAATCAATAAAGACTGAATATCTACTTGTGTGTACAAAACATATCCTTTAAGAAAATGTCTATGCAGAGGGGAAGGTTTGAATTAAACCCACAGATAGACATGGAATAGACTTCACGTGCAGCACCAATAAAGTTTTAGCAGAAGTCATGTCATCTCTGGTGTTGAGTGTTGTAAAGGGTTAACCAATGAACGCTCAGACTGTCCGAGCACGTGATCACGTCACATGACGTATAGCATCGTCTCTCGCTAGCTCTTACTTTTCCGCATCTGTCAGTGACTTCCCACACACGCTAACTTTAGCTATGTTTGTCCCAGTTTACTTCGCTTGACATCTCATGTAGCCGCTGTCCGTTTTGTCAGACAGTCGGACGAGCTGCAGCGTTACATGTTTGTGTTTCTGACAGGCCGAACAGTGTCACTTTCCATTCAGAAACAAGCCGAGGAAGCGAGCTAAGCCTCTCGCAGCTAGCTAACAGCTGTGTAGCTTCCAGGAGAGTAACGTCGCTGTGTGGCAGCCAACCACGCACAAAGGTGAGGGGGAGGCTGCTGAATGTCTGACTTTCTCTCTCTCTTTTTTTTTTTTTTTTTTTTTTTTTTTTTGGTTTGTGTGTGTGATTTGCCGGTGTGTTTAAACAGCATGTCAGTGATGTGTGGAAAAGGGTGGAAGGTTACAGGTTAGCCCATTTAGCTTAAATAGCTCTTTGCTGTAAATGACTTTAATAGTCACTTAGTTGTGGTTTTTGAGTACATTCTGAAAATGTCAGCTATACTAGAAGGTCTACTGAAGTAGCCGTACGATTTAGCAGCTCATGTCACTGTGTTATCACCATTATACTCCCTTTAGCTTTCCTCTATTTACTGTCAAGCAGTGCTCAAGCTCTACAGAGACTACGCGAGCACTTAAACATCCCTACGTTGAATTAAGGCCTGTGTCCCGATAATAATCGATATTAGAAGTTAAAGAGTGTTATTTTAGAGCCTTCTAGGTTTTTACACCCGTTTCCCAAAACATCACACAAGAGTTAAGGGCTTCTTATCATCAGCTGTCCATGGTGCTGAAGGGAATTATGATGAATACATTTTAAACTGAAATTGAATATACTCAGCAGAAGTATTTATATATACAGACTGTAACAAATTAAAGGAAAAACCTGACTAAATGAGTGGAGAAACCTAATGAATGCAGATGCACAGGTGCACTGCATGGTGCAATTAAGCAGTTAACGTTCAGTCATGCTCTGTCAGGTGAAAGGAAGAGATCTGAGTGACTTTGTAAGAAGGTTCATTGTTGGGGTGTGGATGGCAGGAGCCTCAGTCACAAAGACTGTCCAACTGGCTCGTGTTTCAGTAGGAAACATCGACTGAAGTGACACCTGCGTTTCGATCTATGGGAAAGACATGAGTAAATAAAGTCCAAAATTGTGGTCCACATGTGCACATTGCACATTTGATGACCATGATGATGCAAAGCATAAACCCCTCATTACATAAATGAACGCACATTGGAGAGTTCATTAGCACATAAACCACAGGCACTGGTCTACAGAGATGTGGAAAAAGGTGACATGCTCAGATGAGTCATCCTTCACTAGTGCATGTGTGGCATACACCAAAAGAACGGGACAGACCTGAATGCTTGACCCCTACAGTGTGGGGATTCAGGGCCTTTTTTTAAGCTGTGGGGGTTTTATTTTGGGTCCACTTGTCTCCATAGAGAGAAGGGTCACAGCAAATCAATACAAATTTGTTCTGACTGATCACTTATGACCAACTTTCTATCCTGATGTAGACTGGACAGATAAAGTAAAGATGATAATCAAGGTATAGGCAATAAGTCAAACAGATATCGCTATGATAGCTAATTGAATATGTAAATCAGTCAAAGGATACAATGAACATGGCTTGTTTGCTGCAAATCAACAATTTAATTATTTTCTTTTTACTTGTGATGACAGATTTAATAAAGCTGGTACACTCCCCTTTATAAAAATCTGCACACACAGTCAGTAGCAAATTCTCAGATTTGAAAAATTCAAACTATTTAATGTGTGGTATTTTTACTAGTTAAATGGCTAATGTGATTGATTTATCATAGAGATAGTCATCAGTTAATTTTATGTTGATCTGTGCAGCTTCTATGACCTACGACTGTCTCCCCCGATTAGAGAATGTATCCGCCCTCCAGAAAGGACTTCATCTCTCTGACACTCAGTGATCCACACAGTCACTCCTACAACAACGGCAAGCACCGGAGACAGTCCTGCTGGAGGGTGAGTGGTCCTATAGTACAGTGTGTAGATCACAGCTGCAGACAGAGCTGAGTTTTACCACTTTGACTCACAAACTTTGTGTTTGACGCAAGATAAAGAGCTTGTGTTTGACCAAATGGCATAAGAATGCTTCACAGGGCTCTTATATGCATTCATACATATCACTGCTCAGCCACAGAGTTATGGTTTATTGTAGAAAATTAATTGAGAAATTGTTAAAATAACTAGGTACAACTGTGTTATTAGTAAATACATCGAATTAAATGCTTGAGAAATCAAGTTCATCATATTGATGCAGTAATTCTGTTAATCACATTGCCATAAAGCAGTCCTGCTCATTGATCTGCAGCCTTGTCCATAATTGTCTAATATAATACAGCTAGAGGTGTTAAAGGGATAAGTGCACTTGATATAAACAGGATATAAAAACATCTCACTGTGTATATTTTAAATGGTTGGGTCCTAGTTGATAGGTTCTGACTGACAATGAGCACTGCAGAGCCTTCAGCTATAAGCATCTGGTTATGTTTCTGATGACTTCACTGAGATAGAGTATCTCTGTCTTTATGAAATGTATCTGTGTTTGTGACAAATCGATTCCTGGGTTTCAGACTTCCTAAATTACATCTCCTTTGTAGTGGAAAAGCCTGAACTTTCAAACTCTTCAGTTAAAAGCATGTTATGTGTCTGATCACAACAGTGAGATGAAACAAATTCTATTCATCTTACTGTCTCTCTTATGCCTCCCCACACATTTTCTTTAATCTTGTTTTCTTTACTTTCAAATTTCTTACCTCTCTCTCCTCCTTTCGCCCTCTAACTATGAGTGCCCCTTGTCTTGTTTGTTGGTTGTGATAATGAGGTTTTACAGGTATATTATGCTGCACTCACCACATCACATCTTGTGCTTTTGTTTGCTGTTCCTTCTTCAGGGGTTTGAAACACTGCTGCTTCGTTCACGGGTTTCCTCTGTCATCCTTGTTGAACTGGTCTTACAACCTTGCTCATAATGAGACTACCATGGTTGTTCACTGATTACTTCTGAGTAGCACAGTTTAATCAGGTCACCGGTCTCAGATGGAAATACTTAAAGTGCAAAAATTAGTAGCTTTATTGTTTCACCAAATTTCTTTGTTCTCTATGTTCACAGTTATTTGTGATGTTCAATGAACACCGACCGTGTCATTTACCATTTCGCATTTAATGCATATCAATTACACATCGAACGCACCATACAGACAGAAGTAGTTGTCAGGGAACAGTAGCTGGAATGTGCGATTCTCGAGAGAGTGCAAAATGTGTCGGTACTAAGAAATCAAATGTGGTGTATACTGATGCACAACAACCAGTAATGATGCATATCAAGATACCACAGGCATGTGGGCTTATAGAGAAAACAATGGGTGTAGGTGTTTTTACATGCATCATATGCTGCTGTGTCCCTATAATCTTACAATATATGACCTAGAACATGTTTTTCTCCAACAGATCTGCTTTATTTTAAACATCATCTGTCTACAATTAATTTTCAAATCAGTGTCTGCCTTAGTATTTAAAAAGAAAAGGTTATGTTATTTAAATATAATGTTCCTTTATTGTACTGCTTTGCACCCTTTTTGCATCTGTGCATTTGTGATCTTAAAACTGGTATAAAACAAAAACTTTGCAAATACCCTGATTATAAGGGAAAGTATTTCTTTAATCATCAACAACAATCATCTTTTTTAAAAACCAAAAACAGCATGGTCAGCTCTCATGAGGGGAATTAATTCTACATGAACTGAAAAGGCAAACCAGTACTCTCATCGACTGACCTATAACATTTTATTTGGGCAGTATATCAACAGACATTTCTTCTATAAATCCAGCTTTATAAAGCTGAGACGTCGATCTGGCTCAGCACTCGCCTGTACCTGTGGTCATCAAATTTGATGACGGTTTATAGTTCCTGAGAAAACCTTTCTCTGCAAATCATGTTCATTTGGCTTGTTGGCTCAGTGTTTGCTCCTCACACAGAGAAAAAGACTTCACTTGGTGCTTTCCCACTGTTTACATTGGTTTCCTTCAACATGTCCAAAGACGTACATGTCAGGTGGAAGCACTGAAATACTCATTGGTATGTATGTGACTGTGAGTGAGTCTATGTTTCGACAGGCAGCATGCTGGGTGAGTCTTCCTACCTCCAGGCCAGGCCAGATGGAGGAAATGAATAATTGTCTCTTCTTCATTCTGCACTGTCAACTTTAAACAAGGAAATATAACTGCATAATAACTTATTTGCTTATCACATATTCAGCTGGTGTTGAGGGAAAGACACAGTCATGTTGACGCAATATGCCACAAAGGCCTGGTTGATAAAATATGTTTCCTGTAATAAGATATTCTAAACTCAGGGTTTTCCAGCTTAAGAGCTTTTTGGCTGTACGTCCTAGTGTAATGTACTGAGTATATCACACCTTGTCAAAAAGTACAACATTGGATCTTGAGTCCTCTGGTGATTCCAAACCCAGAACCAAAAAAAGACAATATTTTTGAAGATGTTCCACTGGGCTGTACAGAGTGTTCTCATACTGTTATTTCCAAAGAACTATGGCAGAGTGAAAAGAAAATGTCCCCTGAGATAAAGTCTGTTGTGTGTTCCGTCACAGCTCACAGACAATGGCTCAATAGTTTCATAGTGTTGCACAGGTGTTAATTAGAGTAGGTAACAGAGTGGTACCAGCCTGCCTGTTAGTCAGGCCTCTCTCCTGAGAGACCCTGACTTTGTCCCTCCCTCTGCACTGCTGGGCTGAACTGGTTAGATTGTTTGTTTGTGAGCTGTCACTGGGCTTAAAGCATCAGGTGGAGAGAGATGTTTAGTTTATACAGGGTAAGCCAGACAAGGAAGTCTATCAGGTTTTCACTCTGCTGTTTTTAAAGGAAGCATAAACAGATTTGTGAGATATTTAAAGAGGGGGAGGATGATACAATCTGCCAACAAATGCTTGGGATTTGAATTCAGAGCTGTTAGATGCGTTTCAGTGTAGTAAGTTCTTTGTTTATCTGCCTACAGAAATGGAAGCAGCTGTCTCGGCTCCAGCGAAGCCTCATCCTGTTCCTGCTGGCTCTGCTGCTCATATTTGGACTACTCTCCTATCCAAGCATCACAGAGCAATGGGGAGGTAAACAATGCCCACACAATGCTATGCTCGCACACTCACAGGGACAGGTCTGTCATTAACTCTAATGGTCTTGCTCCATGACTAGTTGAAGCTGATGAGTTGGATTGCCTGTTTTGCTGTGTTGGGTGGTGATGATAAATTGCAGTTACTAAAACACCACATGAGATGCTGTGATAGTTTTTGTTATTTAGTCTTTGTGCACAGCTGCTTGCTTCCATTCTTGTATACTTCTGCATGTACTGTATTTGATTTTCAGACCACATTCACAATAAAATGGAGAAATCTGAAAATGTTATGTAGTGTTTTTGATCAGACAGCTTTAGAATTATAATACAGTGATAGCTACAGTACTTAATGGTGAGCTGGTAAAGTGTGGACATTGTCTTAGCTTTCTTTCCTGTTCCTATTGTGTAGGGTTATCTGACAAGGAGGACTGGCTGGAGCTGAATGATAGAGAGGTGAATGCCGTTCCTCCAGGTGTGAAGCCTGTATTGGGTCCAGCTGCAGGCAAAGCTCCTGTTCCTGTGGCAGGGCCACATGTGGGACCAGCTGTGGGTCCAGATGCTGTGGAAGAGCCCAGAGGACCAAACGTCCCCATTTTACCTAAACCTCCCACTAAGGTTAGAGTGGTGTTTGTATTTATTTATTTCAGGGACATTAATCAACAGTTGTTCACAAGTTGCCATGACATTAGACTGGGTTTATAGTTAGGAGTCTGGAACATTCCTTCAAATGACACCTTAGTGATTTAGTTTACTTACTAGTTTCTAAAAGGTCACTCTTGATGCTGTAATTCACTGTGTGGCCCACACATCTTCACATTTTTTAGTCCTTTGCCATGAGGTGTTCATGTTATTCCCTGTTTCTAGCTCTAGCCGTTTGTTTATCCACAGAAAAAGACATTTCCAAACAAGAGAGGTCCACCAAGCCTGCAGAAAGATGGAAATGTTTCAGACACAGTTGGTGGGGAAAAGCAACAGCAAGAGGTGGCTCAAGATGAAGGGGGAGAAGATGAGGCCAAAGAAAAGAAGATTGTCAGGTGATCTTCTTTTTTTTTTTTTTTTTTGCCTTTTTTCTCCTATAAACAACTGAACAAAACAACACTTTTGGAACTGCTGAGAACAGTAGCTGACATGTTTACACAGTATCGCTCAGAAGATCAGAATCAAACATTTTCCAGCTGCGCCCAGGCCCTGTAGTGACTGTTTTTGTAGTACGTCTATCAGAGAAGTAGTTATAAATAATTCAGGTTTTTACTTTTGTCATGCAGCTGGAGAGGAGCAATGATTGAAGCCGACCAGGCCACAGAGCCTCCACCTTCGGCCAATGAGAAAGAAGCTGCTGTGCCTCCAGCCAACCCTGGTGACAGTGTTCCATTGGAAGGTCAGTACTGTACTGCTGTAACTCTTACCTAGAGCTTCCAAGTGAATACGATAAATAAAATTTATTAGGTCTGTAACTGCAACAATAAATGTCCATTGCAAGTTCTCGGAGCCCAAGGTCATGTCCTCAAATGTCTTGATTTGTGTGACCAAGAGTCTGAAACCCAGAGAGAACAATGATGTAAATGAGAAAAGTCATGATGTTCTGTAGGGTATTGAGGTATAGAGAAAAGTTCAGACTTTTCATACTTTGTGGGTCCACTGGAGTTTTTATATTCCCCTCAAACAGATTCTTTAACATAGTGTTGGCCAGCTCTACTGGTATATGCTGTTTAAAGCCCAGCACCTTTTTCTGACTTAATGTTTGAACATTTCTAACTTGCAGGATAAAGCCCTGCTGCTCTCAAAGCAGCAGCATCAACACATGGCACAGAATACAGTATTGTATCTGCAGAAAATAATCAGACAATGAGACGTGCACTGTTGAGAGAGTTTCCTAGTGGAAAAACACAGACTTTTAAGATTATGCTTTCATTTCTTATTCATTCCTTTGTGCGCCTTTGTTTGTAGTTTCAGCTGGTAAAGTGGACAGACTGGAGGCAGTACGTGATGCCTTCAGACATGCGTGGAAAGGCTATAAGGACCATGCCTGGGGCCACGATGAGCTCAAGCCCATTTCCAAGTCTTTTGGCGAGTGGTTTGGACTGGGTTTGACCCTCATTGATTCTCTGGACACTATGTGGATTATGGGCCTAAAAGAAGGTATCATATGTCACTTACTCCCTCTCACTTATAATGCCAGTAGAGAGTTTTGTTACAGATACCAAAAAGATTTCTTTTTTCATTAAAGTTTAAACTTTGTCAACTTGCTCACTGTCCCATCACTAAAGGTTAACATTAAAGGGGGAGCATCAAAGTCTGTTTACAGGTGTTGGGGAGTACCATTACATATGTGGAAAAAAATGTATAAACCTTCTTGTGGCTCCAGAGGGAGCTGTGTGAAGTCTGATGTGTCATTTGGGGCTGAAGACTACAACTTTGAAAAAGAAAATAATCTTGGGTTGTAGAGTTAGAAAGAAGTCTGCTGATCAGATTTCTGTGGTCTGCTCCTCATCTCTGCTAACGGCTCAAGGCTGCGTTAGCCGCTACTGGCATGACACACCCAGTCAGCAGTCCAGTTGCTTTGTAGATAATGTAGGTGGCAGGTTTTGACAAAGAAGAAAAATATATGGAATAAAAAATGACAATAACTCTGTTTCAGCTGCATCGATTTTGATCTTTCTTGCTGTCGATTGTGTCTGTTAGGAGTACAATACTAAATTAGACAAAGTGTTAGTCTCTGGAGTTTGTTAATAGCCCGCTTGATGACCTCACTTGAGGCAGAAACTCTCAATAGAAGATCTTTGAACCACCATGTTAAATTAATCAAATGTAGTTCTTTCTTGTCCTTTTATTTTATAATACATTTTATTTCTTTATTCTTAATTTTATTTCTCCTGCTCACTCTTGTACTCTGCCTGTCTCCACACAGAGTTTGAGGAAGCTAAGAACTGGGTAGAGAAGGAGCTTTCCTTCAACAAGAATGTGGATGTGAATCTTTTTGAGACAACCATCCGCGTCCTCGGGGGTCTGCTGAGTTCCTACCATCTCACAGGAGACCAACTCTTTCTAGAGAAAGCAGTGAGTCAGCCCATAACAGACATCCTTAGTGCCTGTTTTCTAATGTAGTGCAGTTGAAATAATCGTGCAGTCTAGAGCTGTAAGTTTTTTGAGACATTAAGTTCACATGAACGAGAACGTAACCCCTTGTAGCTTATTTGTAAACTACACTGTAGAGTTGATGAATTTCCTTTAATTCACAGTGCCTCCTCTGCCTCAATTCACTTACAGTGCTGTCCATATAATTCTGTTCTCGCTGTTCTCTCTGTCCACTTAAAGAAAGATCTCGGGTCCAGGCTGATGCCTGCCTTCAAAACTCCGTCAAAGATCCCTTTTTCAGACGTCAACATCGGGAAGGGAACAGCCCACCCCCCTCGATGGACGTCAGACAGCACGCTGGCCGAGGTCACGAGCATTCAGCTGGAATTCAGAGAGCTGAGCCGCCTCACCCAAGACCCACAGTACCAGGTCAGGACAACATGAGGGTCTCCAAAATAGAAAATGCGCTGTGTGTGTGTGTGTTTTTTTTTTTTTTTTTAATTAGATTTGGCATTGCTTTCAATTCTCTGAGATGGACTGAAAAAGGATTGGAGGCTGATTATATAAATATTTCCTGGGTTCAGATGGAGGGTTTCAGTTCAGTTAAAATCAGACATTAAGTACCGCTCACAAACACTTGTATGATTGAAGTGACAAGCATGAACCAGGATTTGCTTTAAATCCATCATGTTGTCAGTTTATGAGTGATTCCAGAAACGACAGCTTGCGCCTGAAGATTTGCAGCCCAGCCTGACAGGAACTTGAATAATATCTGTCATAACCTGAGCCAGCCCTCTGAGACGTAGCTTTTGATGAGCCCAATTTCATCAAAGTGTGAAATTGCTAATAATTTTCCAATGATAAATAGCTTTAAAAAGTCTTATTCAAACATATTGGCTGCACACAAGAGCAGTAAGTGAAGTGAGGCTGGTGGGTTCATTATCTCATGTCTAGACATTAATGTCAACTCTTCTGTGTTTTTTTTTTTTTTTTTTTTACCTTCTTCAGGATGTTGTGAATGAGGTAATGAAGCTGGTCCACAAGCTGCCAGGCAAACAAGACGGCCTGGTGCCCATGTTCATCAACACCAACAGTGGCCAGTTTACCCACAAAGGAGTCTTCACACTCGGTGCCAGGGCAGACAGCTACTATGAATACCTGCTTAAACAGTGGCTCCAGGGAGGCAAGACGGAAGACGAGTAAGTCCAACATTTCTGAGCTGATGTTGAGAAAAAATTGTGAAAGCTGGAACAACGGAAAACTTATATGTTCACAAAATCTGAATGACTCTTGCATTAATATTTTATTTAATATTTTATGTGTGATCACTCATGTACACTGTTTGCTGTATTTCTGTATTGTGATATACGTCAACATTAGAAAGGCATGCGAGCCCCAACATCAGACTAACTAATGTGTATTATGATATTGACTATTATTTGCATAACTAATGTTTCCATGTCTGTGTGTTTTGTCCAGTCTGCTGGAGGATTACCTGCAGGCTGTGGAGGGAGTGAAAAAACACCTTGTGAGACAGACAGGGCCCAGCAGGTTGACCTTTGTTGGAGAGCTGTCCCACAACCGCTTCAACCCTAAGATGGTAGACATGCTTACAGAAGTCGAGAAATACAGGAGGGGTTACAGACCCCTTAATTAAGGTCCTAATGTATAGGCCTACTGTGTTTTGGAAGTACCTCTGCCAGAACTTGGCAGAATGCGACATCTACAGTAAATGACCACCTTGTTGAATCACTCAGCCTTTGGGCTTTTGTTGAATCAGTAGCTGCACAAACTGATGTGCAGTCAGTCTTTCTCTCTGTCAGCCAGTTTAGTCAGTTTCAGCTCTCATCATTACCTCTCACCATCTCTCAGTCCTTTACTTCATGATTGTACCTCTTCCCTTGTGTCACTGCTCTGCAGGATCACCTGGTGTGTTTCCTGCCAGGAACCTTGGCGCTGGGGGCCCACAACAACCTCCCAGGGGACCACATGGATCTGGCAGTGCAGCTGATGGAGACCTGTCACCAGATGTACACACAGATGGAGACGGGGCTGAGCCCAGAGATCGCACACTTCAGCCTACAGGCCAGTGACGGACGTGACGTTGTTGTCAAGGTGAGTCTGAGAGCAGATTGGTGGCATTTGATTATCTTCTTTTTCATTTTTCAAATTGTCATGAAAACAAGCTAAAACCCGCTACTGATTCTTGAGTGAGCCTGTTAAAAAAAAAAAGAATGAGTCTGCTGAATAAAGTTTTAATAAGGTAGTCTGAATTTGTCTTGGGAGTTAGGACCATAACCTTCCTAACCCTTCTCAGCGCTCATTTAATTTTTCATTAACAGCTTTAGGTTTATCAAAGCATCCAGTATTGTTATACTTGTCTCCGCTGCTGCCTTCATTAACTTCAAATACAAGTATGAAACGTTTTAAACGTTTTCGGAGCTCATTCTAATTCCAGGATTAAAAACTAAGGAAATGGATGTCAGATTAGACAGGCTTTATTAATTTATTTTCGTTGAGTAATTCAGTGTGAATTAACCACCGCTGGAAATGGGGAACATTTGTTAAACAGCCATTCTGCTCAAAAATATGTTTTCCCTGTGATTACATATCCTTAGATGTTTGGTTTTCAATACACAGAAAGATGAAGGGTCGAGGTACAGATACTTTTATTGAGGTAAGGTCAAACAAATTAAGAGAAATGAAAAGAACACTTAAGTACACACTGAATTTTGAATCTGTCTTGGCTGCTTCCTTGATTTGAAGCATTTTCAGTTTCAGTGGCTTTCCCTGATTGAATGTGTGTCAAACTATAAGACATTATACATTACATTTATTGAGATATTTATCTATGACTTCTTCTGTGTCCTCTAGCCTGCAGACAGACACAACCTGCTGAGACCAGAGACTGTGGAAAGTCTGTTCTACATGTACAGATTCACTAAGGATACAAAGTACAGAGACTGGGGATGGGAAATACTGCAGAGCTTCAATAACTACACTAAGGTACAGACAGCTGAGAGCAGCTTTAGTTTAATCACTGTTTTTAACTATCCAGCAAATTATATTACAGCATAAATTTCCCATGGTCAGAGTCAACTTAAATGTTAATTAAATTTTAATATAGTTTTGTTTTGGCTTTGAATGTTCTTGTATTTATGAATACTGTCCAGGTGAGGTTAGGTTTCAGTTATTGAAGGTGCACTAAAAATTAACATTCAGGTAAGCCCGACTTATTCCAGCAGCAAAATGAAACCTAAAATCACTGTGGACAGATTTTTGACAAGTTAGAAAAATAACAACAGTTCAACACGTCAGTGAAAAAACTAAAGATAAGAAAATATAACAAAATCAAACATATGTATAACATTCACCGCTACTAGATGCTGCACTAGAGCAGCACTATCTGAGACCAAAACCAGTGCATCGTCAGCCACACCTCCATTGTCTCTTCAGCCAATGGGAGGGAACCACATGCACTAACATACCTCCACTTCTGCAGGTCTCTGGTGGTGGCTACACATCCATTAACAATGTCCGTGACCCTGTAAACCCTGGGCCCCGGGACAAGATGGAGAGTTTCTTCCTGGGTGAGACGCTGAAGTACTTGTACCTGCTCTTCTCTGATGACATGGAGCTGCTCAGTTTGGACAAGTATGTCTTCAACACAGAGGCCCATCCTCTCCCCATATGGCCCTCTCCGCCTAAGTGATGTTACCATACAGGATACGTCTGTAAAGATCAGGCCCACAGAGTCCAGTATGAGTCAAAGACTGTTATTACCACTCAGTCAGACACATCTCTAAATGACCACCCAGGCTGGACTGCTGTGTTGAGCAGTATAGGCAGATCTGTGCTGTCCACCTGACACATTTCCATGTGGAGGAGTTTATTTTGGATTTTTTCCCTTTTTCTTTATTTTTTTCTAAGGAAAAGGTTTGTGTTAGAGCTGGTCTCTAATGTGAAAAAAACCTTTTTAAAATCAGCTCTGACTAGCTGGAGCTAACAGGAAACATGAAAGAAGAAAGTGGGAGTGCTTTATTACTTTCATGACTGGCAGAGTTCTTACAAGTATGTGATTACAGCAATCATTTCCCCCCCTCATTTGCCATGTGAGGTGAAAACCCTCTTTAGTTCTACAACAAGGTGCAGTAACCAATGAATGGAGCAGGTTCAGCTAAATCTGTATTTAAACAGATTGCACATATTGTTGGTCTTTATTTCAGCAATATTAAATGCACTTGCTCCTGTATTTAAATGACATAAGAGAATTCAAGTTGTGACTAGTTAGTACTTCTTAATCCCTCTCAGGATGTTCTTTCCCTGTTTGTCTCGTCCTAAGTGTTTGGAGCAGTGGGCAGTTAAAGTGCAGCATCCAGGGACCAGTTTCAGTTCTGAGGTTAGTGCCATTCTGAAAAGCAAAGGCAGAGTATTCCTAATACCAATCGTGCATGTCTTTAATTGGATAAAGACCAAAGCGTTAGAAAGTTTGAGGCCACCACATTAAAACATTAGCTAATAATGGTTATTTTTACTACGATGGATCAGTTAAAGAACTGAAAGCAGAAAGCATTGCACTTCAGATTGATTACTTATTGGATCACTTTTGCACATGTAGCAAAAATAGTTTTGATACTGAAAAATAATATGGTGAAGCTCACTGCACATTCACACCTTGTTGTGTGTTTGAAGGGAAATCTGGTTGTTGTCTGATCTTTACATTCAGTGCAACAGAGCAAAGTAGTCACAGTTTTTAGGTCGTGTTTGTATGACCTAAAAGTAAAATGTAAATAGAGGTGTGATGAATGAATCAGTCCTGAATGATTTTCAGTCAGAGCTGTTCACATAACGACACCTTGTTTCATTAATGAATGTAGACATTTGTTCTGTGATTTCTTTTTTTCTTTATTTTGCATTTTTGTCACAGAGGAACGCTCACTCCTGCACCCCGGTTTTAATTACATTCATGCTTGTTTTATATTAAATGGAGGGGAAATATTTAAGGCTGCCATGCAGCCTTCAAATTGCAGTTGCTGTGAAGTTAAGATCAAAACAAACTAACTCCGTACATTATCATTTCCTGCGTCAGGGACAATGTACATGCAGCCGTTCCGTCATCCTCTTTTCACAGGCGACTTGCTGAAGAAGTGAAGTTTGTTGAATTGTTTTCTTCATACTTGAAGGAGTTTGATTCATTGCTATTTAGCAATCCCTGACTTCCCGTCAAATGTGATGTAGAGCAGTGTGGAAGCTCCTGTTCTCCACATGGTAATGTTGACAAATCAATTTGAAGGATCTATCCAGTGTAGTGAAGTGTATGTGCTGCTGAGAAGATGGTTGAACCTGCACTCTGTTATTCTACCATCACCTTCACTTCTTCACCATAAAAAGGATCTTGAGTTTCCATTATGGCTCATTTTTCCACAGTCATGATGAGACAGTCGTTCTCCAGTTTTAACCATCTCTTCTTGTTCCTGAACTCCGTCCAACAGAGAGCCATATACCAACCCACATCTTTGAATGTGCACTACATTTGCCAATGCGCTATTGTGCCTGTTGAAATGTATATTGTGCTATGGTGGTTTGGTTCTGTTTTTTATTGCTGCTGCATCAGTGGTGTTTATTTGTGAAGTGCTGTGTGTGAAAGTTCGATTTATGGCTCGTATTTTTACTCTGGATGGGTGGGTGACAAAATAATATGGGTGTACATATTTTGTGTAAATTGTTTCTAACTCGTCTACTGAATCAAACCTGTGTGTCTGCTGATTTGTGAGCTGTTTCTGGTCTTTCTGTGCCATCATGTCAGAAAAGTTCTGCTTTGTGCAGGACTCTTCTTCCTTCTTCCTTATTTTCACTAGTCTTTATTCCTTGATATCCTTCATAAATGTTCTAATGTTTGTTTAAGAACCTCTCTCAGACATGACATTTGTAACATTTCTGCCTTCACCTGTCCTTTAAGGTTTCTGTTATGGTTTTGAATGATAAGCTAAAAGACAACTTAACTGATATTATGAGTTGAATTTTTCTAGTTGCTCACATGCTGCTGACAGTAATGATGGTGTAACATTTATGAAGACTGATAACTGAGTGATTTAGGTGTGTTTTATGTCTTTTGTTTACAGAGTAAATTCCACATCTGAAAGGGGGCTGCAGATGCTATAACTCCATGACTCATAGCCATTTCTAATATGGTTTTGATGAGTGTAATATTCTCAGTGTAATTATATGACAACTAAATCTGCCAGCAACCTTCCACACTTGACAGGATAAGGCTGCAGTTATTCTATCATTTTTCTAATTGTCATCAAATTCCATGAAAAGACCAAAACCAACAATGTGTTAGTCAGCGTCTCAGTACTTTGACTTGCCTCAGTTTGTCTGTTGCACTGGAGCAGATTGGTTTCTACTAAAATTGTAATTCTTCAAAAATGGCCCAAAATTATATGGTTTCATTTTTTAAAAGTCTCAGTAAATTCCTGAAACAGCTGGGCATGGTGGTTTTTAGCAAACAGGAGTAAAGAGTGCATTTGTTGGGGAATATTGTCAGCTGTGGATTAATATGCATTTGGTGCTCTAGTGAGCACCAGCAACATGCATGTTTGAGTTGAAATAAATGACTTTGTTACTAATGAGGTCACCCACAGCAACAGTGTGGCTCACTGATGCGTTTTCAATAGTTTTTGGACAACAATTAAGCTCTGGAATAAGGAAATAAGCTCTATTTGGCTTTTTTAAACAGGCTGTGCCTTCATGGGATTTATTTACCATAAGAAACATATTTACGTTTTTTTTGCATTTACATTTATTCATCTGGCAGATGCTTCTGTACAAAGTGATGTAAAAATGAGGCACAGGCACAGTAGATCAATATGTGATTTCATTGTCTCATAACAAGAAGGTCACAGGTTTTATCTCCTCAAATGACCATTGTTATGTTGCAAGAAAAGCAGCTCTTCATATAACTGCCCCTCTTATCTCTGTCAGAAATGAGCCTTTAGGTCAGATATTCATAATCACCGATGGTAACAGAAAATATGAAAGACCAGAAATGACTCATTTAGCTCCACAGTGAGCTCCTGCAGAACCTATTTAAATTCACTCTGCTAACGCATTTCCTATTCTAATGGTTTTCACGGCTGATTCGTCCACCTTAAATAAATTTTTTAAAGGAAATTGGGCAGTCTAATCCCACTTTTTTATAAAATTGTAAGAGTAGTAAAAAATAATCCTGCAGAGGTTGTTTTGCATAAAACCTGTCTAGAATTTTAAGGTTTTTCTTTAACAAATGGAGGGTGGAGGGTTTAATGTACAGTATTTGTCCTTCTCTCGTTTGTTAGCTGATTGGCCAAATCTCCCTCTTGTGACGAGAGTGCTAATTATTCGTAATGTAATTACAAATGAATCCAAGCCATAACAAAATGACAGCTCCACTGTTTAAATGGATGTAGGCTACAGAATATCAGTGTTCATAGTTTTTCGCCTGCAGAGGTTCGTGCTTCACTGACTGTGACCCTGTGTCAGGGACCAAAGACACAGATCAATAATGTTTTAATGCTAGAAAAAACACATCTTGACACAGCGGTCACTTCTCTATGATGACAGAGCCGGTCTGTTGGCCCAAAAATCAATAACTCATCTGCATATTTGGGAGACGTGCAAAGTATTTATTTTAAATCCATAATTATTGATTTTGCACTTTCTTGTACAAACTAATGACTTCAGTTTTAAGAGCTTACAGTTTTAGCAGTTTCTCATTTAAGTTTGTACTTTTCATGGTGCATTATTCGCATATCTGTTAAACCCACATTCACTGTATAGATGACTGATTGAGCACTTTGTTAAGTCAAGTTGTGGCTTACTGCAATGTTCGCCTAAATTCAGACTATTTTCCTGCCAACTGAGTTTTTAAATAAAGATTTTCAGTGAAGGTTTTGTACCGTATCTTGTTCTAAATTGATGTTTTCTTTTCTTAGAAAAGCCCAAAGAAGATTCAAGGTTTCATCATGTAGGCTTCAGTGCCTCTCCAGAAGGAGTGGAGGCTGTTATAACAGCAGATCAGTGGCCATGGTTTTCAAATGAGATGTTCAGATTTTTCCCACTAAAACATCAATTTCAGCTGCTTTTGACTAAATACACTATGTTGACATTTTCAGTTCTACAACAGCAGGGGGCAGTAGTAACCATCCATCACTGTCTAAACTACAAATACCTCCTAATGATCCTAATGAATGCATGGCTTACAGCTGCTCTAACACAGTAACAGAGTGTCTGCACACACTGTCTTTGTAGCAGGTCCAAAAGGATGATGATGAGTGATAGAAAGAGAGGACTCATGCATATGCTGCTGTTGCAACATGGTGCACTGTGTTACAACAGCAGCATCTGCATGAGCCATCTCTTAATTTTTTCTTTCATTTTAAAAATTCATTAGTAATTTCCTATTCTTTTTCTTTTTTCATTCTTTGTTCATGAGAACTTCTGCAGTCTTGCAAGTGACTCCTGTTTGCCTGTTTGACTGACGTACCATTAGGAGTGAACAGACGTGCTTGTAACACAGTAAAACAGTCTCCACAGGACAGTGTTGACATTTGTCATCGCTCTATTCAGCACCTGCTTTCACTCAAATGCCCAAAGGGTTTGCAGGTTGCTCTGTTGTCCAGCAACTCAGCTGACACATCCTCAGACAGTTGATGAGTAGCGAGTTTTTACCTTGATTCCATGTGCATTTAACCCTTTATAATGTGTTAATTCTCAAACGCAGATTCATATAGACAAGATGAGTCAGGGTCAGCTGGTGAAGTCACTGCTGCGGAACAAAAAGAAAACTGACAGAAATCCACATAATAACATGGGAAGCCAAAATAACAGTTGAGGCTGCAGGTGAAATGTGTGACAGTCTCCAGCCTCCTGACAGTCCAAATCCTTCACGGAAAGCTCTGATGAGAATTTTGAGCACTTAAACTTTATTCAGTTATCTGTGAAATTATAGTATGTGTACATTTTACCTTCCTAAATAATGTTTTAAAGGTGCAGACATCTGTATCCAGTGTGTTGTGTTTTGGTTTGGTGGGGTTGGGTGGTTTTCATTTAGGATGACAGATTGTATCTTTCATAAATGTTGATAAGAAATATTCTCATCACATGAAATGATGTCAGTGGTGAAATATACTGGTGGATTTGATCAAATGTAATGCTGACCAACCAGCAGAAAAGCTAGTTGTCAATATAACCCCTGATTCTGTGCAAACTGCACACACACACAAAATCATTTTGCATTGATCCCATTAGTTTTCAGCCGCTACCAGTGTGGGATTTACTGCTACAGCCAGATGGTTTAGACTCCAGATATAATCCAGCATTCTTTAAATCTTCAGTGCATAATTAGATTTGGGTGTTTCTCAGGTTTATATTGCCGTTGTTGACTTGATGCTGTGTGTTAGTACCATAGTAGTCCATGGTCAGGCTCTGAGACTTAGCCTGAGGGTTAAAGCTGCATCTCTCTCCTGAAACAACATGAAGAATACGTTTTCAGTAACTAATTGTTGCCTGGGGGGAATTTAGAGAGATTTTCACCCAGAATCCACCAGCTGTTAGTTAGTTTTTTGCCAACAAATTGGGTCGAAAGAGTCTTATGAATGTTTCAGTTTCCCTGCACTGTATTTAAATAGCGAGAGTAAGTGTTGCCTTAACGATTCAGTATTTTACACACTGTCCTCTGTAGGTGTTCTCCACGCCTGTAGGGGATGTGTCTGAGTAGATGGTTTGATGTGAAGCTGGGCAAAGTGCCTGTCTGGGTAGATCTCAGAATGTTTTGTGTTTTTAATGATTTGTACTTACAGAAATGGGAAGTTACATGTTGCTTGTGGTGATCCAGAAGGAATTATGTGACATTGCCATTCTGTCACTGTGATTGTTAACCTTGTCATTAACCCAGGGGAAGGGAAGAGGTTCTGTTTAAGAAACTGACCACGTAATCCTAATATCCCTGTTTCATGTCATACACCTTCCCTCTCTCCTTATTTCCTGTCTGACTCTACAATAAAGGGAAAAAACCCAGAAGGCCTCATGGCCATAACTTCCACTGAGGACACAGAGGTCATATCCTTGGTAATAGTTCTGGAAATCTGGAGGGTTTATGATAATATTAAGAGGCATTTAATTCTAAGATTACACACTGTTGTTGGTCGGAGAGGTAATGAACCCTTGTTAGGACACGTATGAAGTGAGGCAGCACCACTGTTCTCTCTTTACAGTACACCTAACTGTGTTATAGTTATCCTGATATCAAAGTGTCTTCATTTGATAAAAGATGAATTGCACATAAGACAAATGCAGAGTTATCATCAGATAGTTTACAGGTACACTTTCCTAAACAGAGCATCTTCTGCAGCTGGACTCCTGCACAGAGGTTAAAGAGCAAATTCACACCCCCTGAAAATCCAGTTTTTGCTGACCCTCAGTGGTTTAACATCCCACCTATCTGCTGTGATGTAGAAGTGCACCACAGGATATGTCAGTACACTGTGACATGATGCATTTCAATGAGAAACCTTGAATGTAAACAAAACTGTTGTTTACCAGAAGACTCCTCGGGGCTCCTATAAGTTACTCTTCAAAGGTGATGCCTGAGACTCCATCACCAGTCACTCAGAACTGAAGAAGCTTTTTAGATCACAGGTGAAAAAATATTTGATTTGGATATGTCTTATAATAAACCTGGACCCATTAAGTAACTAAAATAACTTCACATTCAAATGATTAAAAGGCAGAGACCTACAGTGTGACAGTGTGAGACAGTTTGTTTAGTCTCTTTTCTCTGTAGGTGTCTGAAGCGGTAAAGATGATTATCTTTCCTCTCCGTCTTCCTTTCCTCAGGTCTCTTCTCTCCTCCACCTCAGTGTATAGGGTGATCCATAGACGGTGCAAACTCACAGGAGCAGTGTGACTCCTCTGATCACTGAGAGTTGAATTCATCTGAGCAGCCGGAGACCTTGGCACCAGCCTGTGCTGCGAGCTGTTATCTATCAGCAAAATGTCAGCCACAACCCTGTGGTCTCTCAGATGAGAAATTAAAAGAAAGGCAGGGGGAATGAAGGAAGGGAAGATGGAGAGATGGGAGCAGCTCCAGTGGGCTGTTGGCCAAAAATCATATTTGTTAGTTACATTAAAATCTGTTTCACACAAATTACCTCAGGAACTGTTCTACCTCAGATTAGCAAGACCCAGACCAGGTGTACATTGCATTCATATTTCATTGTTTCTTATTGCTTATTATTAATGAAGAAAACAATATACAGTTTGTGTGTTCAGTAGAGAAGTTTGAGGTTTGAGAGAAGTTTTCACGCATTTTCCAGAAACTTCATCACAGTCAATAGAGTCTGCAGGTTTTTCTGGGTACATATGGTGCTGCAGAGCTTTAGTGCCTGGTTTCTGTTTAGGCAGATTGGCTGTTTCTGCTCGGCAACATGCAGAGAGACCAGCAGTGGTCTGAATGTGCAGATTTTTATAGCACACGTTCAACGTCACAGCCATTCATGATTGATGTCCAGCTTATCCCTGCAGATTATCTGACTCGTCATTTGCAGTGAGCTAAATGATAGGCCTGTATACTGCCTCTGTGTGTATGTGTGTGTGTGTCTCTGTTTGTGTAAATTGTCTAAAACTGTGTCATCCATGCGTCCACAGCTGCCATTACTGCAGCAGTTCGGCTAACTGTGATCCTTCGTCAGATCAAATAATCAATCACAAACACAGTGGGGCTATTTTTAGATGCAGATCAATGATGTGTTGTCAAGTGAGATGGATCAGGAGTGGACTGACGAGTAAAAGGGGCCCTACCATAATCTTTTACAGTAAATCATATTACTTGACATTTTAATATCATGATGGTCTCATTAGAAATGAAATGAAATTGCTTTAGTTACTTAGACGTCCTCAGTGATTACTGTCAATATCTGTTTACAATCAGAAAAGTTTTGCCCCAGAAAACAAGTTACATCTTCAGACTTTAGCAGCAAAAAGTTTTCTTTTGACAAAAGTTTAATGAAGCTTCTGTATCTTTGATGCCACCTCAGAGCTCAGTAAATAAAAATACAAATGTATTAGATTCCTTATAGAATATTTTCAAAGAAAGCATTTGAAATTGTTTCTCAATACCAGATTGATATGCATCTTTTCTTTATTCCTGCTCTTTGGTTTGTGTATGTTTCTATGTCTGCAACCCGCCTTGTTAAAAAATAAAAGACTGAATAAAAAAAGTCATTTCTTAAGGCATGTTCACTTCTCCACACAGTCTGTGGGGGTTCCTCTGTAAACACCATGAAAGTTTCTCCACAGGGAAGCTGCTCACGTAGAAAATTGGATAGACTAGAGAGCGAATTCACACAACTGCTGCTGTTTTTATCTCCAGATCTGTTTACAGAAATTTAAATCATAATTAATGTCTAAGATGTGTGAAAAATCAATGTATATTTTTATATTCAGGTCAGAAGGCACAACCCTTTTTTTCTTTTCTTATCAAACCACCTATACTTCAGTGTTGAAACCATCTTTATTTCAGTGTCTGTCAAGGAGACATGCCTCATCCACATCAGCTTGTTTCTGACCGTGAGATTGAACTTCCCTCTTGTAAAAATGAGAAACAGCACAGGGGAAAAAAGTGATTTTTCAACATTAATGGTTTGGGAATGGCTGATGGAGACCATCCCACTGAGTACACAGAAAGCCAAAGTCCCAAACTGCTAGCATTAAACATGCTGCATTTCTGTCCTCATTCACAGTATTGAATATATATGTTGACTATTGACTTTTCCTGCAGTGTCATCATTATTAATTTGTCCAGTATGTCGCTTTATGACTAAAAACCTGTAAAATGTGTGACATTCCCATCAACCTCAGCTGCAATAAGAAAGAAACTAAGACACTGAACCTGGTAAATATTATACCTGCATTATACATGTTACCACTGTCACTGTGAGCAAGCTGATGTTCACATCTAGCACACTGTTACAGAGCTGTTAGCGTGGCTCTTTACTGTGGATCTGTAGGGATCACACAAGACTTGTGATAAAATATTTTCCCCCACGGAGGCTGATGGGAAATGGTTGGAAGGAGCTGTTTTAGGCATTTCAGTTATATGTCATATTTGAAGTTAAAACTTCTAACAGGTTTTTAAACTTCAGTTGATACCTCCTCCCATTCAAAGAGACAGTAATTATACTTACATCCTTATCAGTTAAATGTCACAGAGGTGCACTGGGACTCTTACAAACAGTAAAACTAAATGAAACTCTCTTCCCCTCAGGTTAATAGCAGGAGTTGTATTTTAAAGTCACTCAGTGAAAAAAGTTCAACTCTGGATGACTCATTAAGTTGCGACTCCAGTCTGAGTGATAATGTTTTCAGACACTCATTCACCTCTCTGTCGTCTGTCTGCTCATACAGACTGCTCTGCTGTTTCCTGCTGGCCTCGAATCCTCTCACACTCACAGATGAGGGCCACATCTATACACAAGTTTCTTGTGGATCCAATATGTAACCAAGTTGTGTACTGTGCTGACTGAGCTGTGATGACATTTTCTCTTTAAGCTGAGCAGTGGTTTATTCTACTGCCAGCATGTGAGTCCATGTTACAATTGTCTGAATAGGTTTGTTTCCTGGTGCTGTGCTTGGAGGTGTATAAAAAAAACAAACTTAAATAGAATCAATTATAATTCTAAAGTGTTTCCCACATCAACATCTGAAAGGATGTGAACTTGGACCTAAGCTGTTTCCTAGCAACACAAGTAAGATGAAATGGTTTATATATGAGGTAGCCCACAGATACAGGGTTTGGTTTCAGAAGAGCAGGGGACACAGTTAAACCTGCAGGCTGTAATTAAAAACCTCTGTTCACCCTAAAAAAAAAAAAAAAAAACTTCAATTATATCTGTAACAGAAATGCTAATTCAAATAATTCAAATTGCTTGTTGGTATTAATGCACTCTCCTTTTAGCTGTAGTTTTGTCTCCACTCTGTTCACCATGTACCATGTAACTTCCTCTGTGTGTTTTTTGGTAGACGAGAGCAGTGAAGCTGAATTCAAGCGGTAAAGTTCTGGGCCCTAAAACCAAAACAATGAGTTAAAATATGGTAAAAAAAGATCCCATAAAGATAACAGTGACTGTGGGTTTGTCTCCCTGAGTGAGCCATTCCACTGCCACTGGACTCATCGCTCATATAGAAAGATTGATTAGTGCAGCACAACATAATTGGTTTGTGTTTTTTTAATGCCCACCTGTTTAGAGCTTATTTATCTTCTATTTGATGAAAACCGATGACTCTTTAAGCTTTTAGTCATGAGCAGTTAAGCCTATTAAGTGAAGTATTGAAAGCCTTGTTAAGCTCTCAAAATGATTACATTTAACCATGAAATTCGGTAATTGAATTGTGAGTAGGTGGCCTACTTTATTTTGGGGAATCTTTCCTCAAGGCAAAGTGCTCTGGTCACACTGATCAGCTAAAGGGAGCAGCTACAGGCTCATGGTGCAGCTGCATTTCTGTCATGCACACACAGACACACAGTGACACACAGAGCTGTTATGATAGTGCAGTGGCTCAGCTCAGAGCGGTCATCTCTTCATTAACACATTAATTGTTCTGCCACTATGAGAGAATCATCTCTCCACGTCCCTGGGACTGCGTCGCAGGGCATTCAGCTAAGAGTTTCTGCAGTTTAAATTGAATACTGCGATAATAGACGAAAATCATTAGCTCTGTGGGTGTTCAACTCATTGTGTTCATTCCCTCTATTGTTTGTCTTCACTTTCTGTCTCACACGCTGAACTTTCTGTATCTTCCTCTTCTCTGCTGCTCTGCCTGTTGTGCACTGTGTGTCCAGTGGGCTATAATACTGTTTGGCTTTTCAGTTCTTCCCACTGGTGAACTCTCCTAATTGCTTCCATCGATCAACTTCAAACACACACTCACGCACAACACGTGCACACGCATGTACACAGTATCTCTCTTTGACCTCCTGCTCAGCCACACAGGCAAAAAACACTGTCCAAATGTTTGCTGTTTCACCATTTTTCATTCACTGGTAGCAGAGCTGAACACAATCTCTCTGTGTTATCTCTGTACTTCTGAGTACCTCACAGGGCTGCATGGAGCAGATCAGCAGCAGCACCATCATAATACAATTGCTGATCTTCTTAAAGTTACACAGTAGGTTGTTTGTGTACAGTAAATAGAAGTATGTTGCAATTTGTTGACCGCTCTAAATTCAATTTGTGTCTTTTATTGGTGCAGAAGCAGAAATCTCAGAGACAGAAATGATCTCGATGAATACACACCACTCCAGGTAAGCAAGAAAATATTTTTGGAGGGTGAAATTACCCTTTAAACTCTGTGTATAAAGTAATAAACAATCATTTGATGGAAACTGTAATGGGCTGATTTTAATCTCACCCCCCACAGAACAACCATAAAGGCTGCAGAACATCAGCTGTTATTGTGTCATTAACAGCAGTCTTAAAAAGAGCCATTAGAGCTAAATACAACTAAACCGAACGCAGAAAAACTGATGGGATTTTTGTCTCATACCCTGAAATTACTGCTTTCCAAATGTCATTGTAATTGCACAGTGAAAACCAGGTTCATATTCACCTTTTATTGTGTGTCACTCTGAAAATTGTCATTTTAAGTTGTTGTAGACTGCAGCCTGTCATTTCAACTAGACAGGATTATTGGCCAAAGGCACTTTTCAGCTATGCTGGTAATTTAGGCAGACTTGGCCCCGCAGGCTTCCAGAGCCAACTCCTGTCTGACACAAAGAGCTTGTTAAGATCTGTTCTGGTTTGTGGTATTAGACAAGGAGTTTTCAGTGTTTATTAAAACCTGAAACTTTCCAACAGATTAACTGATCTGTGCTGTCATGCCTTGTGTGTAATTTCATTAAGACTGTGTTCAGTGAGAATGCACATTGATTTAATTCTACTTGTTCTGATTTGCCTTTTGGGCTAAAATTAGACTAAAATTACCACTGCACTCATACAGAATGATTCTCTTTGGTTTTATAAGTAAATTTCTTTAAATTAAAAAAGTTTTCATCTAAGTCTTTATTGTGCTGTGAAACAACTCTTCATCACTTGGGGTTTTGCATATTTTTTCTCCACTGAACCACTTGCATGGCTGTACTATACATCAAAACATCACCACATATGTGATTGTTTAACATATATTAATATACAGCTACAACAGCAACCAAGCTCCACTGAAGGGGTTGGACATGTTGGATGGTGTTGAGGTGAGGGCTCACTAACCTGGGAAACAATTTCTTTATGAACCTGATTCATAAAGCTCAGGACATGTGAGTATTTGCTTCTTTTCTATTGAATTTTAGGGGGATTTGGACAAAATAAGCATTTTGAAGGTGTCACCTTGGACTCATTTTTCTTTTTTTTTAAATCACAGATAAATCAGATTTTTTCATATTAATCAATAATGAGAATAACTGGTATTTGCTGCCCTAATCATTACACCATTTCGTTTTACCATAAACTCAACTGTCACCATTATGGAAAAGTTTGGGATGCTTACTTAGAGGAGGAAGGTTAAAAATAAAAGAATCATTAACTGATAAACCTTCTCCTCTGAAACTGTGCATACGCTATCAGATGCTCTTGCTTTTATCTCAGTTGCCCGGGTTGCTGCTTTGCTGACAGTTCTGCTGTGTCACTTTCAGCAGGCAGAGTGCTGACTTCATCTGTGATTTCAGCCAGCTCTGCTTTATCCTCATTTGCTCCTCTGATGTTCAGTGCATTCTCCATCTTACTGATTCATTTTCAGAGACAATTTTCATTTTCCAAGTCTGTTTTCATTTTCCAAGTCCACTGGTCTGTTTTCAACCACATTAATTACTTTGACGTCAGAAATTTCATCACCCAGCGCACACTTGGTCACAATTTCATATTAAGATGACACAATGGTTTCTTCTGTGGGAGCAGATTGTCCTCAGTTTGCCCTGGTCTCAGCCTTTCAAATGCTTCAGTTACCGGTTATTAAAGCGGAGGGAATATTTGGCTCTTAGTGGCTGCAGACTTTAAGGAAGGCTCAGCTCTGAATGTCTGCCAAAACCACACAGTGCCATTTGTCAACACAGTAACCGCAGAGCACAAGGCTTCATTTGCAGCTGATATTGTCACCATTTTGCATTTGTGAGTAATCACTTGGGTGACTGAGTTCAACTCCACTTTGCTCCTTTTGGCTACAGCTAGAGAACTCATGGGTCAGGGATTCCAGCACCTAGTTAAACTCCACCAGGTGCACGAGCACGAAAAGCTCAACATCTGTCCAGAAAAACAGAAAAAGGAAAAAAAACAGGAACAAATGCACTAAACTGATGTGTGCAAAAACAGCACAAGAATAATTTAGCATAAAAAGTAAATTGAGAACAATTATCTTGTGCAGTGAAACTTTCTAGTGCAAGCTGGGGTGCAGAAGACCAAAAAAGATGGAACTATTTGACCTCTTTCAGCCTCATTGTCTTTTTATTCCATGTGAATGGAAAGGTTTTCTTCCTCATGGTGAGGTGAACCTCTATCATCAGATGACTGTTATGCTATCACATACGAAAAAGTTGTTCTGCTGCCTGGATGTGTGTTTTTCATACACAATTATTATGATAATTTTGCAACGTACCATCATATCACTCACTGGTGCCACTCTGTGGTCAACTGGTAATTAGCCAGTCCCAGTACCTCCAACACAACCTCACATCTAATCAGTCATACTCCGTAGAACTGATTACATCTAATTGCTAATTTTCCTATTAGATGTGTTTGGTTTTTAAACAAAGGGGCCTTAAAATATCTCTGTAACAAATGTATCATCCCTCTTAATGAACACAAATAGCTGACCTTTGAAAACTGCTCCACAGAGAATGATCTATTTTAGATCTAATGCACTGTAGACTTTGGCCGTGTATGATTTCCTCATTTGTCTGTATATGTTATAAACAAAATGGCTGACGTAAAATAAATGTAACAGATAACTGGTCACTATTCTTGTCTGCTTGGCTCTCTGTTTTCTTTAGTTGCTGTGTCCTGTGCTTTTGTCCTGTTTGCCTGGGTGGAAAAACACAGGTGTAATTAATAAGAATAATGATAGCTACATGCTGACTTACTGTCACTGTGATGCCACTGTGATGCATTTGTGTTATCAGTAACATCTGTTTCTACTGTGTTGGGTCAAAATGTCTGCTGTGAAAAAGAACTATTGACAGTGTTTTTGTGTATATTTTCCTCTTGGAGAAAACCTGTAGAGATTTACAAGAAATTGGCATAATGACAAACTGGTTACTACTTGTTAAAGTAGTGCAATAAATTAAAAATTAAAACACTTGAAACTTCAATTTATTGCTTTTATAGGACATGCAGTTGTACATATGGATTAAAAGAGAAAAAAGTGGAAAATCTGAAACTAACTAACCAAACGCAGCCCAATGTTTAGTAGCATATTGGGTGCTGTTGTGCCAGTGCCACGAGCGCATGTTGCTGATCAAGAGCAACGCATTGGCTGCACGCGACTGCGTCATTTCCTGACAGAGGACGGTCTGAGGCGAGGAAGCCGCCAGTCTTTAGTCGCTGTAGTAACGTTTGGGAGACAAACCGAGCAGCAGGTCACCTCCACGCTACAAGCGAACGGATAGTAACAACACGACAAACGAACAAATGTCGCTTGTTCCTTGAAACACTTCTGGATATTGACATTTTTGTGAACTTGCCGTCGTTTGGAAGTAAAACCTTGACCGGAGCGGGATATTACGAACTCCTCGGGACGCTGAGCAGGAGCATAAAAATAACTTTTTCCCTTTTCTTTTTCTTCGTCGAGGACATAGTTGGTTTTTCTAGTTGAATTTGTCGCGCAACAGTGGACCAAATACGAGTAGTTTTCAGTCCTGGTGTTGTTTGTTCCACCCTGTAGTGGGGCTGTTGACGGTGAGGCGGACACCAGAGAAGCGGCGGCTCGGCAGCCACCTGACCTCCTGGAAAATAAGACCGCAGCTAATGACACGCAGGCTGAGATCCTTACGTGGCTCATTACTAAGCTCTCTGGCGGAGCGGGACGACTTTCCTGCGAGGCTGTTGCATGTCCAGTTTTGACGCACCGTTTCACGCATGAAGTTTGCAGAATCCAATTACTGATATCTAAATTATGGTAAGTGCTAATTAATTTGTGTCAACTGTGAAATTGAATTAGTGGGACTTAATTGCCCGTTGAAGTTGCCCCTCTCTTCGCTCTATTCAGCAAATTGCAAGTAATAAGTGGATCATCTGTCAGAGCCAGACAGCATGGATATAACCGGAGTGCGCGTCCCCCAGCGGTCGTGATGCCAAGGGCCAGACTAAACCCGCGCCGCCTACCCGTAATGCCTGCTCTCTAACCCGCACCAGTGTGGCGCCGTGTCCCGGTCACACCGCTAGGATGAGCAGCACCGACCTGGAGCGCATGTCGCTCAGCTCCTCGGCCAACTCGGTGGCCTCCAGCGCGCGGACATTGTCGGCCAACGTGAGAAAGCTGCACAACGCGCTCAACCTCCTGCTCAACGACTTCGAGAGGGAGCAGTTCATCCACTGTCTCAACGTCTACCACTCCAAACGCAACGTGTACGACCTGGTGCAGACCCTCAACGTCATCCTCAACGCACCCAGCAAGCGGCAACTTCTGCCCATGCTGCGGCTGGTCATCCCCCGCTCTGACCAGCTTCTCTTCGAACAGTACACCTCGGAGGGCCTCTACTTAAAATCGGATTTAGTTGCAAGCAATGGCAACGCCGAAACCCCGCCGGGCGACTTCCCCAGCGCCAGCCCGACTCCCCCGGGGCATTTCTCGCCAAACAACCCGCCCGAGTTTCAAGTGGCGTTACGGGGTTCGCCGGACAGCTTCAGCACCAGCAGCGACGGGACAGCTCCCCTGGTGCCTCTGCTCGGGAGGAACTTTATCCACGAGCCGCCGGGCGAGCTGCGGCAGGTCACCATGAAGCGGCACAAGAGCAACGAGGGCCTGGGCTTCAGCATCCGCGGTGGGTCTGAGCACGGGGTCGGCATCTACGTGTCCCTGGTGGAGCCGGGGAGCCTGGCGGAGAAAGAGGGTCTCCGGATCGGTGACCAGATCATGAAAGTCAACGACAAAGTCTTCGACAAAGTCACTCACGCTGAAGCAGTGAAGGTAAGTTTCTTTTTCTTTTGTTTCACCTGCACCTACACAGCTATTACAGACTGCACATTCATCCGTTCAATAGAGGGTATAAATCAGTAGCTCACAGCGGTTCAGTGAACTGGCACGAATGTCAGAGTCAAGGGGACTATTTGCACTGGCCTTGTACTCTAAACCTACATCTCTTGTATATAATAAGCTCCTGCCCAATATTAATTATGCGTTTGCCCTCGGTGTCTAAAACTGACCTGTGGGAGCCAACAAGCCCCGATTTGTTGAGGGGTATTAATTGTATTGGCTGGAAGCAGCTTTGACTATTTGTAATATCAGTGAGCAGTGTGTTGCAGCAGCACTGTTGTGTAAACTGTACACCGTCTACTACTTCTAGGAAGCATGCGGGTAACTAGACACCTTCAAAGCAGCTGGTAACCAGAGATCGGTGTGTGTTTGTGTGTGAATGTGTGGAGAGAGGTTGGCCCCTCTGCTCTGAGACTATAAACTAAGAATTAAGACTGGGGCTGCTTCCGCCCTTTGCACTATTGTTAATGTCACTGAGTGTAAAGAAAAGCCTATTAGCAAATGAGGTGATAAAAGAGCATGTCTGATTTGTGTACAGTGAAGATTGATTTAGGAGGAAGCCTTGCAAGGTCCTTGGTTTTATGAGTCCTGTGAGCTGTGTATTGTGCTGAAAATTAATCGTAGTGTTTTCTTCTCTTTGCCCGGACTGTTTTTACCTTGCACCTTGTATTCACACCTTTTTCTAAACTGCGATCACAGGGATTCATAGTTATTTTTTAAATAAAGTTCAAGTCAGTTGTAATTTTACAAGTGATTTTTTCCTTTACAACTTGTAAAGGATCAGAAAAAAAACACCCACTCAGTGCTTTTGAGCCTCATTTATTGTTTTTAATTAAGGTTAGATAGATAATGATTTAAAATTCACACCTGTCAATTTTTTATATCCATATTGTATTTATTGTTGTGGCAATCTTCTCTTGGTCATGTCTCTCTTGAACAGATTTTAATCTTACTGAGACCTTGTCAAATGAAAGGAAAAGAAAAAAGACAATAAAGGTACACCACTGTGATTTTCATCTATATAGGTAGCCATTGCTTGCACTTACATATTGGTAAAAAAAAAAAGGCAACAAAACTGCTTAGACAAAGAAATAATGATAATCAAATTGCCAGTTATCTATAAGCTGCTTTTTTGAATAGTGATTGTCTGCAGCTGAAAGGTCAGTGGTTTGTTCCCTCAGACAGCCAATGGATTATGGCTCAAATTAAGTCCTTTCTAACCTTCTCTGATCTTGGAAAAGTCATCCACGCTTTTATCTCTTCCCGGGTGGACTTTTGTAATTCACTTTATGCAGGGTTCAGCAAGGCAATGCAATCCTCTACCTACAGTAAATCCAAAATACTCTCCACATTGGCTTTTAACTAATGCCAGGAGATGAGAACATTTTTTTCACTAATTTTTCAGGTAAAGTTTCAGGTTTTATACAGGGTTAATGTCCCGATACTTGTACTAAAAATGTCATCCCCTGTCCCATTTGGATCCTCTGGATGTGTGTCTCTTCTGTCCTGTCCTCAAGTTGGTCCAATCTTTAAGATGGATGCAATTTCATGGTACGCTGTTTTATTTTGTGGTGTAAAACACTTGGTAAATGTGTTAGCTTAGTCTATTCTCATAGCCCCAATGTGTTGATGTGTAGTTTTTTGTGTGATGAAATGAAGCGGTCATTGTCCTACTTTTGCCTTAGCAGTTTCTCTAAATCTGCGCCTCAGACTAAATTCTTGCACAAGACTGCAGCATAACGTCTCTGCAGCTCATATTGAACGTGATCACAAACTGAGTTGCATAGAATACTAATGACAGGATTAACCATCCACATTTTTCCAATCAATTTTCTCCACATTTAAAGTTGTCTCTCATCTGTGGAGCAAAGGCTATTGATTCCTGCTACTGTAAATGAACGAGTTTGCTGAAGGTTCTTTTATAGAGATAATTTTTTGTGTGAAGGAGTGAAACCAAATATGGAGGAAAGGTATTCTGCTTTTGTGTGATGTCTACATCTCTCTGTAATATAGTAGTCCTTCATTTTCTCTATTCCCACTTGTATCACTGTCAGTAAACCCTGTTTTCATAGTGACGATGGTATGTCTATAACTATGACCACTAGTTACACTGTTGTTAGTGCCACTTGGCCTGCTGCTGTTATTAGCGTGACAGGGCAGGCGCCCAGCCAACAGGAGAGAAGCCTTGTCTGAGATAAAATCCCCCTGGAGGTCATTAATGCTTGAGTTCAGTTATTTTTATGTCTTCTAGGTTTAGCCTAAATGTTATTACAGGCTTTTAGATCCGTAATCATTTTAACCTTTTAAACTCTGCCAGACCTACTAATGAGTTCATCATTACAAACTTGTGTTGTGCAGCCTAACTTGTCTGGTCTGGCTCAGAATTACCTTATATATTCTGTTGCAGATACAGACTTTCTGAGCATCATGTCCTTTCAGTGATGTGCTGGAACAAGCAGAGTATGTGATGCTCTCTATAGTGTGAAATGTTTCTCTACATTTAAGCAAGAGGTTTAAAGCTATTCAATTTTCACCATGTTATACAAACCTTTTTTGCCTTTAGGGAGCTGTAGAGAGATTATTGAGCTGTTGATTGATTCTAAAAGCACTTACTTCTTGTACCCAGTCCATAGACAACAAACCACAACACGGTGAATAAACATGCATTTCTTTAACAGATAAATAATGAAATTGTACATTTTGAACACATTTGATTTCTGCAATAACTTTATTCATGATAGTCTCACGCTAAAATGATCTTAGCATGTTATAACATTCTTTACTGTTGAAATTCTGGCACATTTGACAGATGAAACGTCACCTCTGAAAAGCTGCTGTCTGGACAGTCTTGATGAATCCAGTTGTGACAGCAACATTCACATCTCATCCAGTCTCCTCACCTCGAGCTGAACTCTGCTCCCACAGAGTATGCAACTTCAAAGCTCCACTTATTGGTATTTTTATATTAACCTCCAATCAAAAGATTGAGTGATGAACCAAAAGAGAGTCATCACCCAACTCCTCAGCTCCACAAAGCTTTTTAGTCTCTCTCTCTTTTTTTTTTTTTTTTTAAGCTCAGTTTTGGTTTTATGGTGCATTTGATGATTTGGATCAAATCATATAGCAAAAACAGGAGCAGCAACATGCAGCTGTTCTCATCAAATAAGATTTTCCGCTTTCGTAGCTGTCTAGCTGCAGAAATTTTGTTTGTCTGCTTATCAGCTAAAGAGCCAGATATTTTTCAAGTGAAACACACTTGAAAGGAGAGTGAATATTGGACCTACATTCATTAAGTAGACTGAAACACAACTGCAGATGAGTGATAGTGTTGATCCATCTCTGCTTTATGTGTAAACAGGTGCATTTTTTAGCACGTTAACTATAAAATTTTGCCCCCAAATAGCCAAAAACAGGATGAATGTAGTTTTAAAAGACTGTACGGTACAACCCGACCTGATACATCATCAGAGGTCACACTCCAGCTTGACAGGCACTGCACTAGTTTTGAAAAACTGCGTGGTTTTTGATTTTGTCAGCAGTTACAATATTGTTCATTGGCTCTGCCAGAATGTTATGTGAAAGTCACTTCTATTTACCACATACACAAATAAGAAACCACTAATCCCACACAAACAACAAGCTTGGTTCTAAATAAGTCTTTGCAACTTATTTTCTTTCCAGCACATTATTCATTCACACTATTTTTTGTCCCTGCTGTATACCTCTACTTAGGCTTAATCCGCTTCACTTTAGCAAACCTGCGTTGCCTGATGAATTCAGGGATGGCCTCTGAAAGCAGTAGATTGTTGTTTGGCCCAGGGGATGAGTCAAGGGCTTATAGTTGTATTTCTCTCTGTCTCTGACTCTTCCATTCCTAAGAGCCTGCCTTGGCCCTGGTCCCTAGAATCACTGCCAAGGTTAGCAACCCAGTCAGCATTTAGACTGTTTCTTTATCATCTCCTCTGTGATGTGCTGGACAGTCAGGAAATGTGACGGGATAGGGGTAGGGACATAAATCCTGTTGTTTCAGAGCCAGAGCCACAACAGCAACAAGACAAGCAGTCTTGTCTCACCATCAGCCACAGGCTGCCTGCCTGTCTCTCTGACTTTTTAATCTGATTGTTTTCAACTCAGAGGGAGTGTGAGAGGAAGAAACAAAGGCAGAATGATGGCGTAGAACCGCGAAGACAGACACCTAGAGAGACAGAGGAGAAGACACAAGGCAAGATAACTGTGGATGACCTTGTTGGTCAGCATGTTTCCCTATCATCCTTTTTGTCTCAGTCTTGAATGCTGTATACAGTAATTTGGATGACTCTCTTTTGGTTCATCACTCAATCTTTTAGTTTGGCATCTTTTTGGGACAGTTGGTGCAATGACTGGCCTATGAAGGAACCAGAGGGTGAGGGGATTAAAAAAAAAGATGAAGACTTAGCTGGTCTAAATTCACTGGGTCGACACCTGGGCTGCTGCCAGGCACATTGACATGCAAAGACTTGGCCACAAGTCAGAGGAATGGGAGCTGAGTGCCCTGGAGCAGCTCTGCACACAGCTAATGGTCGGTGTGTTGATTAGATTGCGGGAGGCAGATAGAAATCTCGTTAAACTTTAGGACAGTATTAATTGATTGAGCTTGGAGCTGATTCTGCGGTTGTGGTTCGTCTTGCTCCATGTTGTCAACATGCAGACCTGCACCAGAGCACTTGCTGTGGAGAGTTTGCAATTACTTAGCCCACTTTACATGTTGTTATGCAGTGGTCACACTGCACTGGTTAAACCTCCCCAGTGCACATTGTTTGAACTTTAAGGACCCCATAAATTGGCATGTTTACTTCTAATAATGTGATGTGATTCCTTTTGTGGATGTAGGGGTGGGACAAATATCTGTTAAGGAGTGTGTTTGATTTTTGACAGGAGAACCACAAAGTGGTGCTGCTGGGGGCGTTGGGGTCTTTTGGTTTTTCTTGAGCATAAGTTGTTTATTCTACATTATATGATGGCAAATTGGTTTTGAGTTCTCAGCTCTGATTTTGCATCCAATGCAGCAGAGGTTACCACTCATGCATCACTTGTGGATCTGAAGGTTTTGGGGGTGTGAAGACACACTGAACTGAGGCTGCTGCAGCTGATTAAGCACTGTGGTGAGCAGCCTGGAATAAATGAGGTACAGTGCCTTCAGGCTTGACCTCTGGGCTTTTGTTTACACACTTATGTTGGTATGAGCAGCACATTTATCTACCAAGTCTCTAAATAAGTTTGGAGTGCATATTCCGGTAAACATGCGGCTGATTGTCGCCTAAAGGCGCCCTGAAGGTTAGACAACTCCACAGCAAACAGCACAAATGTTGCGCTGGTGAAATCACAGCAAAGATGAATTATTTCTCTTCTCTTCGTATTCCCAGTCCTCAGCAGCTAACATGCCCCTGAGCAAGACATTTAACCCCTTAACTGATCTAGTGGCAAACACCGGAGGATTTGCTGTCTCCTGGTGAGTTTCCTGCTGTAGTGTGTGTCACTGAATATGAAGGAAAGCATTGCTATAAAAAATCATGCATGCTCAACAAACCTCCCTGGATACACCAAAAGCTTACTAAATAGACTAAACAAGTTGATAACTTGTTTTCTGGCCTCTTTCTGCCATAGTTCCATTTATTACAGTGTCTGAAAGCCCATTGGTTTACGTAACCACTCCTCCACAGTTTCAAATGGCATTTTAGATCACAGGAGGCTCATTTTGGTGAAAGTGTGCACTCATACAAATAATTTATGTGTATACAAATCATGTTGTGCTTGCTATGCTTTGATTTGTATGAGAGGTGCACCCTGGAAGTGGCTAGAATAATGCAGTAGCTATTAGAGAACATCACCTCTGTCTTGTAGTGAATACATTACATTGAAGTGCTCTATATAACCTGTTCAAACAGTCTGTGTGCATAATGGAATGGAACCTTTGGTTGGCACTCAAATGTTTCATGTTGTAAATATTTGTGGGGTTATGTGACCTTTTTTTTATTTCAGCACTTGATGCTTTAGCCACACAGGGTTTATTTGTTTATTTATTTATTTTAATATGGTCAAAATTAATAAAAACAAACAAAAAAAACCAACAAATGCAAAAAAGTCAAGGCTTAGTAATTTCTCCCTGAAAGTGCCATTTAAAAAAAATTACTCCAGCAACAACAAAAAGCCAATAATGCAATATACTGGGTTTTCTGTATGAATTAGTCAAGGGAGTTTGGCAGTATAATTTAAGAACGTTTGCATTTCATTCATCTGTCATAAATAATTCAATGGCAGTTTGTTTATTTTCACTGCAGTACATAATCACAGTTTAGTGGAATCTCAAGACGGCAGTTTTCATTTGTTTGATCTGCTAATTAGTTTTCATGTTATTTAATTTTCCTGAATTGGTTTTCTAGTTTTCCGAATTTATTATTTCTAAGAATATATTTGTGCACAGAACAGGACCACCATCCAAACTGGCATTAAGACTGACTCTACAGTTTTTCCGTCACATTATGAATTTATGGATATATATAACTATAAGGTAACTGCAACATTTTTGGCCTTTTAGCCAGTGCTCGGAGATTTCCAGTACAAAGATGATATCGCCAGTGTCTTTTATGTGGCTGAGGCTAGTGACTACGTTATGATTTTTACATTAGTGAGATGATTTTTACTAACAGGTCCTACAAAAATAAAGTCCCTCTCCAAATCTCATTGCCTCCTAGGTGATTTGGAACAGTGTTAATTTGGTGGCGCTATAACAAAATCAAGCACTGTATCTTTTCTATATTACACACATGACTGTAAAATGAGGCTATTAAAATGCTGATTTTTCTATTTATGCAACAGCTGTTTATAATAGAGGGGAACAGATTGAAGTGTTGGACCAGCTGGGAAACTCTGATTAAACAAAGTGTGGACTCATGGGCGCTACTTCAGAAACTACCCTTGTGGTACCCTTGAGTAAGACACTTAGCACCTAACTGCTCCACTCGCCAACAGTTATTTGGCCACCAGGTTGTACTGGCCAGCCTCCAGTCATGACTGGAGTGTATGGCTGTATGAGTATGAAAAGAGACATGGCTGATGTTTGGAGGATCAGCACTTCTCATTCTGCTTGAATTTTTTGGCAGCTTGAACTCTCTGCCTCAAGGACGGAAGAAAATTTCCATCAGCTGTGCAGAGCCAGTCCCACAGTGTGAGACATTTACCTTTTCCACCAGTTCTCATGTTGGCTGAAAGTTTTAAAAACACAAAGAAATCCCTAAATTTAGTTTAAAATGAAACATGTTGGACCATCTTACAACATTTACTCAACCCACAGTGAATGACTGTTAGCAAAGAGCAGCGTTTTTTTATCCTTTACCCACAGTTTTTTCCTTTAAAACCTGGATAGAAAGTCTTTTCTCGACCACATCAGTACCTCTTCATTTAAGGTGACATTTTCTTCTTTCAGAAAGGAACGGAAAAGTGTTTTGTTCAGTTCAGGTAGATAGTCAGCAACTACTTAAAGTGGAAAAGTGGAAGTCTCGCAAGCTTTTAATCAGGAGGGAGGAAGGAGAGATTGAGTGTTGGTTAGGTGCTTGGCTGCTGTATAAGGAGCTGGCAGAGCGAATTGAAAATGGAGGGAAAGGAGGCAGAAACATAATGGATGGATGGAAGGATGAATAATGAAGTTTTGTCTGTAACAGTGGAACACAGTTCACTGCATGAAACATCAACTGATCCATCATTTACATGTGATTTTTGCTTACATCGGCCATATTGTGATGGATATTGATAATGGAAAATATTATTTATTTCACAATATTGATTTTAATCAAGGTTTAGTGTAGCTCCTCCTCAGTACTAGTCCTCTCTGTAATTATGAAATATTTATAAATTGCTTTAATTAAGTGGGTGGGTGCCAATTCTCATCGGCTTCGAATTGAGCCATGCTGTACTGATTAATATTGAAATGTTTACTGGTGTTGGATGCTTGACAGTGAAGAGAGAGGAGAAGATGGAAACCCACTGAGAGGAGCTCTTACTGTAATCTATATGTTGTCTCAGTCAGGGCAGGAGATGATGCTATTTGCTGCATTTTTAAGCTATAATCTTTCACACTTGTTGATGTTTTATCCAGCCGTTCTCTCTTTTCATCCTTTTTCATACAAAACTACACTCTCCCCTTTTTGCTTTCACTCATTTCTGCGAGGCCATGCCCCCATCTGTATACAAGACCCTTAAATTAATGCAAGCTCACACATGCGCACCTAAACACACGTGCAGGCTTATCCCTGTGAGCTGTTCTTTGCACTAAATCAGGAGTATCTCCTCCTCCTTTTCCCTCCTTCGATGTCAAATATCTCATCATTTTGTCCATCTTAAGGCAGCATTTTCATTCTCCCCTGGTTGGCCCACCTGGGGTCCGTCAGACTGATTCGCTGCCAAAGTGACTCTATTGTAACGGTCTAATTGCTTTACAATGGAGCCGACAAATGCTTCAGTTCACAGTGAAGGTGTCCTCAATCCATCACCTGGTCTCCTCAGCACTAAATCACCGGAAGCAGCCATTAATATCCGGTCAATGAGCTGAATCCCTCCATTTCTGGTCAGTTCTGTCTGCAGGCAGGAAATGACTTATTCTATTAGTCCCTGGGGTGATCTGAATTTAACAGACATCAGATTTTATTATTTAAGGCCTGCGGTGATACCACAGCCGCACCTCGTGAAAATAAAGTTGTTTGAATGTGTAGTAAACTGAAATGCCTAAGGATATACATATCCAATTGCCAGTTTATTAGTTTTAGCATTATTACTAATGCAGTCTGAAACAACGACCCTGTAGTAAAACCAGCCTTCATGAAGGTTATAGTATTGGGTTTCTGTAGTAGAGAGGTGCTGATTCAACTTTATGGTCATTGTGGAGATTGTGCTGTTATTGCAATTTAGTCTACTCTCACTGATATAGGACTGTTGTATCAGACTGTGTTCGTTTTAGCTAGTTGTACCTGATAATCATCACATGCATCACATATAAAGCAATATAACAGTACCACATAGTGCTGCTACAAAAATTGGACAGAGTCAACTTTTCTCTGGCACACTGAGCCTCACAACTGCTTTTTTTTACTGCTCATTTCAACCCAGAGCAAACAAGCAAGGACTGATAATGGGTTAGGATTTAAATAGCCATTTCTGATTCATTAATCTACTTAATCTTATTCTGATCCTTCAGATGTGTAATATCTGTTATATGGCATAGGTGTTGAACCTGATTTAAGAACTTACTGAATTTGTATTTGCAGTAAAAAATGGGAAGTGTAAGAATGAAGACAATTGAAACATGACACTGTTAAGGGTGAGGAATTGTGTTAAGTAAAGTAATGTGTTCTTTTAAGTAGAGCTTTGTCAGTAGGTGATGATTGATGGAGCTTTCTCAGTGATGCCCCCCAGACTCAGCTTTTGTACAGTGTTAGCTGATAACTTTGAATCAGAGGAAGTACCACTAGCGTACAGCTGTCATGACCTCCGAAAGGAATTTATGGTTGAATTGAACTTGTTGGGTGTTTTTCTCTGAGGCTCTGCTCAACCATTGTGGGAGTCATGAAGACTGCAGGAGGTCTGCTTTGAATATCAATGAGTATTTGGAGGGTTCATTGTTACTTTGGTTTTCTCTGTTGCTCCTTGACAGGTATAATTATGAACTGGGAAAGGTGTGTATGTAGCTGCCACATACACACACACACACCTACGCATACACACAAGCTCATTGGTGATTATTATCCTGCTCAGAGAGTGAAAGAGAGGAGTTATTTGAGAGGCACAGAGACCTTTGTGGGGTGACAGTTACATGACACATAGTATTTTTTCTTTTTTCTCTGTCTTTTTTACAACTGGGCTCTGTTATTAATACGTTTTGGCCAACTTTCCACAGGGTATCAGGGCTTATTTAGATATGAAATGAAGAAACCTTGACTCTCTTCACTCACTAGCTATCCCACAAAGGAAACTATGTACAGTTATATTTCTTCTTTTCACCTCAGTGCAATTGAGTTTTTCACACTTCAAAGAGACACAGAGGTCAAATAAATACAAAGGGCACAAAATATTTGTTCTCAACACTCCTCTGCCTGTCCGGTCAGGTTCCTCTCACACCTGACTGAGCTGTTACCTTTACTTTTCTCGACGTGTGATCGATCAGTCATTGTCACATCCTGAGCTGATTCAGACAGATCCTGACGTGTCTCATCTTATTGTCAATTTAGTTACTAAATGATGGCCCAAGCAGAAACATCACTCATCTGATGAATGACCTTTGCTGTGTGATATTTTCTTGGACAGTTATATTTCATAAAAGTTTAATACATTTTCTGACAATGTGACAACGCTTTTTTTTCAGGCAAGGTAGTATGACTCTTAAATAAAATTCAGCAGGAAACATTGTATGGCTACATCCCTGATCACAGTTTGTAACAGTTTTAACTGATATTTAAAGTGATCCTTATCATGTAATCATTTATTGAGAGGTTTAGTGTTGGCAAATTTAATTAAGTTATGAAAAAGCAGAATATTTCTTAAAAATCTGACATTAATGAGATAACCCTTATCTTAAGAGGCTTAGTTGTTCTAAGAGCTGTTGGAAACTTGTTGCTCCCCTGTGATTGAAGCTCAGTTGTTTTCTCAGTGGTTTGCAAGTTGTACTGCACTACAGAGACCTGTACACTCAGAATTACATGCATTCAAGCAAACTCTCCTTCACTGTCTGATGCAAGCAGCCATTCAATGATTGCTTTACTGGAGGAGGTGGAAGAAGGGGAATTTAAGAGAGTTACGTAAACACAGGAGAGGGTGATTTAAATAATCTCCTCCTGAGAAAACAACTTCCTGGGATGTTGTGAATTTCTCTGATGTGTGAGTTATCAGAACAGGAGGGGAGTAAAAACACTGGGAACCCTCAGAGGAGAGTGACGGGGGTTGTGTAAATCACACGGGTCTAGTGAAGATCTTTATAATTGCCTCGTTTTAATCACTCATTACTGGGCTAGCGACCACCAGCACAACCCTAAATCCTCTTTTGTGTGTCTGTCAGATTACATTATTTCTTTCGCAGCACACACAGTGAGGGCCATCGGTCCGTCAGCCGGCCCAGATGTCTCTTTTATGATTGGGACAACCGGAGAGGAGCCCTGCCGGTCATCCGATACCATGGAGCTGCCTTACCTATCAACTGCCCACACACACACACACACACAAATGCCTCCTTCCTCCATACCAGCTGCTGTCTGCCATTCTTTGAACACCTTGAAAGAGGCACATAAACCTGAGGAATAATAAGAAAAATTGAGAATGTGGGAGGAGGTGTGAAGGAAACAATGACAGTCAGCTCGAGCGCTGTGGTACATTTTAAGTGATGCATGTAATTATTTGATAAGGTGTTGATTCCAAGTACAAGTGACACATATAATGGGCATTCAACATGTACTCTTGTCTGCTGGAGGTACGTGATCAGCAGCCGAACCTGGCGAGGGTTCCTGACTTTGAATAATTTAACAAGGAGGAGCATTGTCACCTTGTTGTGAGTATAGTCGATTGATGTCTGTTTTATTGATGTGGTTTTCAGCCTCAAGAGTCACATTGTTGCGTAGTACTCAATGAAACAGTTCAGAATTAATACATAGGCCTGGACATTACAACCTCTGACCTGCAGGAATCTAATAGAGTTGCAAAGTGAGAGGGTGTTTTTTGGGAGTCCACGCAGACGTTAATGTCCTGCTTATCATTTATACACAATTTTAGGTTGGAGCCCTTCAAGGTTTAGATGGACATGAAACTCTCCTGGTTGAATTATCAGTACAAGAGATAAACTACTGTGTTACAAAATATTTTTCTATGTTGAATAGTCAAAGCCTGTGTACACAGGAGCTTGTTGAGAGAAGTTATGACTGATCCAAATATGCTTTTTGGTAAAAATCACCCAGTCACCTCGGGCTGAAGTTGTGAGGTGTTATGGTTTGTAGAAAGCTGATGAAGAAATCTTTAGATCAAATCCTGTCACTTTCTGTGTGTAGGTCAATTCTGGGTCAGCACAGTGTCTATTGGTGCCATGTTTTGTTCCCAGTTGCAACAGCGAAGAGTTTGGACGAGGGTTTTTACAGCTCTGATTCACACCTGTGACTGGCTTCTTCTCTGTAGCAATAGCAGCTGAGGCTCCTGAGTTTCATAGTGTTTAGAGCCATCTTCCATCCCAAATAGTAATGGAGTAGAAATATTTAGAATGTATCAACATAATATAACCCTAATGTTTGGTGAAAATATCTTTAATGATGATGTCTTTAAAAGAAAACTTACAGGATTTTACAGGGGAAAATGCCTCTGTTACCAGTGTTTCCTTCCACTGCGCAATTCTATTACTCCAGTAGTCAGACATTTCACACTGGCTCAAATCCTGACATGTGTCTTTTTTAAAAATTACACTGTCAAACCTTAAAACCTTTGGCTTCCCTTAGAGGACAGAAATCCATTAAAACTGGAGTTGTGGGAAATGATCAAAGAAAAGGAAAGAAAGAGAGGGGGCAAAGCCTTTTGTAGGCAGACTGTACCTCTCTTTCACCATTTCCACCTATTCTCTGCAGCCATTTTAACAAATTGCTGTCGCTCTCCCTCTCCGGCTTCTGCACTGCTCACTCTCTCTCCCCCCACCCACTTTTATCTGTCACTCACTGCCAGTGATCCGAACATATAAACCTGCACATGGACCTACAGAATACAAACAGTGGAGATCCATTAGTGTGAGGGTTGACGGCTGGCGAAGATGTTTTTGCTCTCCCTGTGGCTGCATTGTTCATATCAGTGCAGCTGGAACTGAATTAGATCTAACTGTTCCAGAGGCAGCCAGAACAAAATGAGTGTATAACTGTGCAAATGCTCTGTTTGTGATGTGAACAACCTTCAGTGTCTCTGTGTTAAACAGGTGTCTTTTATGTGAACAGCAACTGTCTGTCTGTGATAGGTATCTATGCAGCCTCAAAACCATAAATACTGCACATAAAAATACTGCCATTAATACTATAACTACTACTACTTATATAATAAAAGACGCCTTACCCTACATACAATAGTACAAATCTGCTCTGCCCTTAAAATGTATTCACTTTTGGGTGGTGGGCCAGTTTTCTAACCAGGAATCTGAATGGTAAAAGTAGTTTTAAAAGTAATGATGACGTATTAAACTCTGAATAGAGACTCAGTACAAAGGTCTGTTGAGAACTGCAGTTGAGGAAAATGTGTCCTTGGTCGATTGGATCAACTCAGTCTAGATGAATATCTTATGCCCTTGTGCCTTTTTCAGTGCATTCCAATTCTGGTTAGGAAAATATTCATTATTGAATTAGACAGACTCATCACGAAGTTTACTTGGAACAATAAGCCCGCAAGAGTCTGCAAAACCTTCTTATGGAGAGCAAGGCAAAAGGGAAGGATAGTCCTGCCTAATTTTGAATCTTATTATTTTGACTGGCTTTCTTGACCAACAATGAAGAGTCCAGTCCAGTCACGCCTCTGTCTTTGATTGTTTGTATCGCAGTTTCAGTCTTGGTTTCAGAATCACTACATCCCTACCAGACAGGGTGTCTTATTCACTCCTTTTGGTCTCATTTCCAGTGCTGTTAAATCTTTCTTAGATTTCTTTGGACAACCTTTGAACCACTCCGCCCTTACTGTATCATACCCTGTATTAGGTGATGAGAGAAATAATGATTGAAAAAAGCCTTGAAATGATTTAGAAGAGGAAAGTAACTATCTTTCTGCTCACTGCCTTTTATGTGTATAAAAATGAAAATGCAAGAAATTCTTAATAACTTCAAAATGCTGCAAAATGTTTTCTATGCTTGCCTGAGGTTTTTTTTTTTAAAAAGAAAGTTGAATACTGCTTAAAAAAAGACATGGTACAGTAAATGAAGGGTAAAAGAAACAGAATTTCTGAATGAATACCCTCCTCTTCTTGTTTTATTTCCATTAGCGTAGACACAGTGTTGACATATTACTGTGACCTACCCTTACGTAATTAGATTTTGTGTAAATTAAAGTCTTACATAATATTGCTGAACTTCCATTTCAGGTAGTTATTCATCCAAAATCCATCTTTTTTTCTCCCTTTTAAATCATTGTAGTTGAGACTGATCTCTGCCTCCGCAGAGACAATTACCCTAAGAGTAGAGGATGACTCCAGGGTCTTTGGAAAATGGAAGACTGAAGGACAATTCGGGTGACATCACATAATTCGCCCACATGCTGTAACACTATCTAGGGTGAGGGCCCATGTAATATCTCTAACATGTCCTCTATCAGACATCAAAGCTCTGTTTTGATTGGTTCATGGTGGCGGCAGGAATACATGGAACATTAATTCTCCTCTGATATTCCCAGGGTCAAACTAAGCTGCCGCGGTCATGATAAATGCTGGTTCTGCACAGATTATAGTGCCTGACAAGGTGGCATGTTTAAAGACTTAAAACCAACCGCAGATGGATAATTGACTCCATGTGGAGAGGAGATGATTATTTCATCTCTGGATTGTTTCTGCTTGAGATGCATTTGTATTAACGGATTGTAACGATGGATTTGAGCAGACAAGTAGAAAAAGTGAAATGAGGGAGATGAGAAGGAGGGGAGAGAAGGGGAGAGGGAGAGATGGTAGAAGATTGAGCTGGACCCTTTCATTCGTCCACAGCTGGTGTGTTTTGTCAGAATCCAATACACAATTATCACCAGTGTCCTGTTCAGTCCTCTGTGTGTCCTCTGCTGATGTGATCCATTTGATCTCTGAAGAAGAGAAAATTAAGTGAAAGAGAGAGAGAGGGGGAAGAGATGATAGAAGGCTGTGTGTTACTGAGCATGCAACATATATAGGCCAATACATCACTCAAAACATTCATTAAGCTGTTGTGTATTTTGTGTAAGGTGTATACTTTGGTTTTTCCCCTTAAATTCCCTTAAGTTTTTCTTTTTCCTTAGCAACCACCAATTATTTGCTATGATTATCAGTTATTCTGTTGATTTCTTTAGTCTATTCAGTGTTAGAAAATAGTTTAAAATGCCCATCACAAGCTCCCAGAGCTAAAATCCCAAATATTTGATGGAAAATTAGAGAGGCTGGAACCTGATCAGTCCTCAAAATTATTGTAATTTTCTCTGTCTAATTGTCTAATCAGTTAATTTATCATGTCATGTCAGTCCAAATTAAATTTAGAGGATATAAAGAAACTTGTACACACTGGGTAAAATAATCAAAACTAAACTAACTAAACTGCAAAAAGATGTAAGTTTGATCCTCTTAAGCTTGTTCACAGTATGTGGCCTTCTATCTATTTAATTTTTATTATCAGCAGGAAACAACATTTGGATGTGCAGGGACAGAAAACCCAGGTGAAAATGAGTAAAGTCCATGTATTCTGGAAGTGAACCTTTAACATGATGCAGCTCTAATTTATCTCTTAGCAAAAAGGAAAGCTCTCATTGTTCCCACCTGGTTGAGAAAACCCATAGATATCACACTGTGTTCCTCACACAAGGTCTTTTTTTTTAACAATCCTTGGCTCATATTGCTTCTATTTTGGGGGTGGCAGAAATTGTCTCTGCCTTTAGTACTTTCATACAGAATAACAAAGTGTGAATGTGCATGATTCTAACGTGGCGAGGAGCCCAGGTTGTAATGCAGGTCTTGACCTCAGCTCTCCCCCCAATTAACCAAAAGTGTGTGTGTGTGTGTGTGTGTGAGAGAGAGGGAGAGAGATGGAGAGAGATCAAGCCTAGTCAGCATGTTGGAGTGTACCTGCAGCCCTGGAGCTGTGTGTTTGTGCAGATTTTTCGTACTGTAAGGTTCAGGTTCAGGACAAGTCAAGCGTTGGGGAGATGTAACAGTCCTTGTGGTGCCTCTGTCAGAACTGGGTGAGTAGTCTTATGCTTTATTACCTTCATTCTCTAAGCCCAAGGCTATCAGCTCCCCCAGAGTTATTACACCTTGCTCAGGCGAGCGCACATACACATGAAAAGACACCAGACTTATAATATGCAGTGCTGTGAAACACTACACTTCTGCAGACAGCCCCCAAAATCTCCATTTCTGGTCATTCTGCTTGTGTCTCTGTGGGATATTTTCTCATTTGTGTTTCATGCGTTCCGTCAGAGCATTATGAAAGCAGCTGGATTTCTTCTTTGCCTGTGGTTTTACTACATCAATGCTTGATATTCTGCTTTGACCTCCGCCATCTGCTATTAGTGCCTACTTGTGTGGAGAGCCCATCACACTGTGAGAGGCCGGGGCCTTCTGTCAGCTCTCATTCTCTGTATGGGCAGGAGAGGAGCTTTCATGGGAGCAATTGCTCTCACAAAGGCTCTGATAATAGCTCAGTGGACCTCTGATCACCGTCCCCCAGTGGGGCAATTACACTATTCACCACCTATTATACCCTTTCTGCCATGACCCTGTGTAAACTTTGGTCATACACACTGCAGATGTGGGAATCCACACAGATTTCTTCTTGAAGATATACTGAAATACACCTGGTCCAGTCACATTTGTGTCAGCCAAAAACCAGTTTGTGCCATTTTATTATTGATTCTCCATCTTTATTCGCTAATATACTACTGTCCACTGTCCCAGTGTAGGTGTATAATGTTATAAACATACTCTGGGTCTGTAATTTGAAAGAAATAGACCTGAAGCTGCAAAGATGCTTTAGATTGCAGTGACTGTGTATACAAGTGAAGCACAAGTCTGCTTGGCTCTGGAGTCCTGTGTTATGTGGCTTAGAGGGATGCTGCTAACCTTTTGCTGTGTCGCTGTGGGTGTGGTTTCCGCCTCTATCACAGTGGACCTGAGGGAGAGCAGAGACCGCTGGGAGGCAGGATGACCAGGCGGCTGTTTGGGTGTATATCCACGTGAATGTGACACCACTGGGAGAGAGAGACGGGATGGATTAGGAAACATTTAGTCAGTTTCTCTGTGACTCCTCTGGGTGGCTTTTCTTGACTCATTTCCTGTTATCCGACCCTGATTACAATCTCCTTCTCTCTCCCTTTCCCTATCTCTCACCATCATGCACAGACACACACACACAGACACACACACAAACCTTATGTTATATGGCAACAACTGCTTGATAGATAAAGGCTTCAAAAGGGGGATGGATTGACAGGGAGGGTAAAAGGGAAAAGAAATGAGTGAAAAGATGAAAAGAGATAGAAGGGATGAGAGAGGTAGGGAAACTAGAGACATTATACGGGAGGAGACAAACCACTTTGAGAATCCTGAATAGAATAGTTCAAAATACCAGAGGTGATGGTTGTATGATACATGTCCCGCTCCTCCCTGTCTGCCGAACCAGAAAACATATCAAGCCAAGTATATCTTGTGGGAAAAAGCTGTTTAAACTCTTATTTTGGGGGCAAAGCTAAACTTTTATGCAGTTTTATTGATTTGATAGTACGTATGTGTAGTAGTATGTCCAGATCACCGAAAGCAAAGTTATGGCTCTTTTCCCGCTCGTTTTTGATAGCACTCATGATCTTTTTGCCTGCAAATAATTAATAACAATTAAGGCTACAACTTTTACATCATAGTCTATCAAAAAGGAATAAACCACAGTTGCATATAACCAGACGCTAAAAACTCACTTTCAGTCAGTTAGTTCACTTTTAACCTATACGTCTAGATGTCTTCAGACCTGCTTGTCAACAATCAGTGCTTGCTGACAGGTGGCGGAGATGCTGCTGCAGGAAGTTGACCCTGAGAGCCACACCCCAGATGGCCACTCCTGCACTTCCACCTCAGGCAGTGGGAATGTCCAGAATGTGGAATAAAAATGGTACAATTGAAGGCTGTTTTAGATCAAAGATCCAACTCATATGAGGTTTGACTTATAATATGAAAGGTGGCATTTGAATGCAGACATTACTGGTTAAATAATAAAATGTCAAACAGATCTACAGTGCACACAGAGCAGTAGTTGAAAGTACCTGAGGTATGTAATAAATGCAAAGTGGTGCAGTTGTCAGGTTCATTATATCATAAAAGTTCCTTGTTGGCACTCAGCTTGTTGTCACTCCACCCCAGCACTGACTCACGTGTGTCGTTCAGTCCTCGCTACTGCGTAACATCATCACCGCTTAAGCCACCGAGTGCTTTGTCATGTAGAGTCAAGACTGGAAGTTGTGTGTATGTCTGTCACATGTTAGAAAGTGGGAGTTTGGTAAACTGTGAGCCAGCAGGGCTTGGTTAAGTGTGTTTTAAGGAGAAGGCCATCTGAGGTGACCTTTATTTTAGAAATTCAGTTTTACAATAGCTAACCGTGTTATAAATATACCTCTCAAAGAATTGTAATCACTGGCTTGATTGTCTGAGGTACACATTGGAATGAAGTGGTTGATAGACAGCATGCAAGAAGTTATACTGTATGAAAATCCTGCTTCTACTCTCTCTCTGACCCTACCACAGACATTTTCGGGCTACTACAGGTGTAAATAATGCTGTTAAAATGAAAGTTGATGGCTGTGCTTCATCCAACTGCTTCCAGTGTCAAGGCTTCAGCCACATGTTCTGGTTGTCTGTCTCATGCATGTCTGACAGAACAGGCTTTTAATCACTCCAGCGTTTACATAAGCTGTGTAACTGCTTGTGTTTATCAGTGAGTAAATACAACCTGAAGTGTATTTTATGCTCCAGGCTTATTTTCTCTTCCTTCATTCTTCCCTTTTACGCGGCCAACTACAGTGATTATTGTGTTTTGGATGTCAGAACCCCAACTTGCACTCAGTGCTAGCCTCAGCAATACTTTTTGTAGACACGACAGACTCTGAACCATGCCGCTGCTGCTTTTTACTAACGCATGCTCCCTGCTACACCTCCTGTAGGCACAATGCTGCTGTGACGCCGAAAACAGTGTTAGTGGTAATGTTATTAGTAACACCTACTCAGACAAGTCATAACATCTGCCAGAAAGGGCCCATATATGATACATTTAGTTTAATGTCCACTGTATGTGCTTATCCAACAGAAAGGTACAGACTGCATACTTTTTAGCTTTGAAGTCACCGATGGACTGGATGTCAATGATCTGCATGTAATGCAAAGCTATACAGTTGTTAAGGAGCAAAGTGCAAATTGAAAGTTCACACGCTCATTGATCAGTAATGAAGGAGGTAAGTTCTGAAACTGAAATAAGTAGACCGGAAGGAAATGATTTAATGATGAAAAAATGTTGCCCACGGGCTCTATATACAGTCCAGCTGAGTAAGGCTTGCACTCAGTGTGTGATCTCAAAGTCTCGTGTGTGTGTGTGTGCTTTTAGTGCTTTGGTTTAAGAGCCACCAAAGCAGCAGTAGAGTGAAGAACCCAGAGCTAATTCTCCTCCTTTCCCTCTGTCCTCCTGTCTCTCTCATCTGTCTCATGCACAAACAGCATGCAGCTGGTCCTCTTGTCAGCCATTCTAAGAGGCACACACAGACAAATAGGGCTGTATAAGTGTCAGAAGCAAAGAGATGTGTACATCTGTGTTGATAGAAGTATAGATAAGAGAGTGTTTTTTAGAGATGACAACCCA
>BRZM01000027.1:308249-404456 GCA_033238685.1 Lates japonicus | reverse complement strand
AGATAGACTAAATGAGAAATGGTTTCGGAAATGTTCCACTTACGTGACGAATACCTTCCGCAATTTTTCATTCTAAATTGCAGCCATTTAAGGCGGCAGATATGTTAGATGAGTACGGCTGAGCCCGTGCGCTGTGGAAGGACCAGATGAAGGTTCGGGCATGTGGGAAATGCACAATGCTGTCATATAGAGTACATTGCAGGCGGCACGCATGGCAGCCTGCATGCTATGGTGCCAGCGGATTACCCGCCCAATGTGTGGGCACAGAGCGCATAAAATCGTCTATGGACATTTGAGGTGCCTTTATCCCGAGAATGCAAGTGCCTTCCGTTTGACTCCAACTGTATCTGCAGGAGAGATTCTGTGGATCATACAGCAGTGATCAGTTGGTTTATTGTAAACCATTATCTGGTTTACTTAGTACCTCCACCCGGCCTGCAGAAAAAGGTAGCCAGACACAGGAGCTAGTAGGCCAAAGATAATTCTTGAATCAGTCCTGGCCATAGGTAGTATGATGACTACATAGACCTGTTTACACTTGTTTTTCTGAGTCCAGGCTTGAGGCCCCAAACACCATGAGTCCCTGACTTGGATGATGTGTCATTTATTTATATCAAACATGCAGTTATAAAGCAAAAAAGTCATAATAAAAGATAAAGCGGTGAGAGATTGAAAAAAAGATTCCTAAATAGAATGCAATCAAGGTGGTATTATATAGGTGAGTTTAATTTTGACTTGATGCTGTTGGTAGCAGATCTGTTGTTTAAAGAAAAAAAGAAAGTAGAGTCCGGGGCAGGCTGGGTTATGTAATTCAAATGCTTGATCAAGATAAAGTAGTGCTTTTTTTCCTGAACTCGGGAAATTACCAAAATTATAACTAATTCAAATGGAGAAATGATTCGCGCTTAGTGGATATATTGAATGATAGGACCGGCGAGAAGCATAGAGGGGTGAAGCCAGCCGGGCTGGAAGGTGTGGCGTCGCTTTAGTTTTCGTCGCATCCATTTTAAAGCAGCTTGTATGTAAATGAGAGATTTTATTTCCGACTGGAAAAACTGGAAAAGGCGAAAGATCATTGACATTCCCAGTGGCGACAACGTTTCCTCTGAAGCAAGAGGAAGAAATTCTCTGCCTCTTTATCAACTTAAAGACTTTTAATAGCAAAGTATCGATATTTTCAGGAATTGTTCATGCATAATAGATAATACACACACACACACACACACACAGAATCTACCAACAAAAGCAGCACTTTAACACACCTCATCACAGAGCATGACAGACAACAGTGCAGCCGTCTAGCAGTTTCCTGGTGGGAGAAATGATCCACAACATTCATGTGAGTTGTCTCAACATCAGGATGCAGAGAAAGCAAACAGAGTATCTGCTGCTGTCTGCCTCTGATCTCTTGGATTGGTAGTGTCAGATGTACAGGAGGGTCCCCGTTATGATCAGGTTTTTAGAGTTTCTTGGTTGTGTTTGTGCAGGTTAACACCACACCCTGGTGTCAGAAACCTGGATATACTTTTATTCAGCCTGGGTTTTGTGAACCCTGAATATTGTAACTAAAGTACTCATCAGAAACCTGAATAATGTGGGCTATTTTATCTTTATCTAAAGGGTCTGTGTGCATTCTTTGGTTACAAGATATTCAGTCAGTAACACAAAAAAATATGAAGATATATAATGTAAAGATGAACTGTAAACCACACTTCTTCCTGTCTCATTAATCAGATTTATTTTGCAACTTGTTTGTTGGCTCAGACCCTTACTGTGGGTGGGGAACCACAGAATTAGCAGGGCTTATTTCAAGCCTGTGAATCAGCACAGGTAAAGCAGCTAAAGAATCCTTCTGGAAAACTGTTCTGGCTCTGCTCCTGCACTCTGACCTCCCTGTGGAAGAAGGCGAATGAAAAGTGAATTTCCCAAAAGGTGTCACATTAATCATCATTGTTAAAACAGGACCAGTTCCATCCTTTATAAAAAAGTTGTGCAAGTGTAGCTGATGGTGACTGGCTGCTGGCAGGCACTCGTTCTTCTCTGGCCTTTTTCAATCCACCATTTTAATCAGACCCAATTAAAATGGTCAAGCCATTGTGTCCCCAGCGTGCAGTCATTTCATGTTGTTCCAGTTACATTATAGAATGCCATGTATGAAGCGTCATTTGTAAGGTTTTATAAACCACTGGACCAATCAGCTCAAACAGGTATAACATTTTGGTCCTCAGTGATTCATGATCAATGAATACCATGATATGGGATTAATTCATATTCCCAACCCATATCTAGAAATGGCTCACTTTCTTTTGACTTCTTTTCTGCTCAGCTCATTCTTTTATTAGAGTAGACACTAAACTTAGGCCTCATTCTTCTGCAGAGTAAAGCACATATGGCAAGTCAGAGGACCAAGAATGAAATAATCAAACGTTAAGGTAGTTTGAGGCAGGCAGGCGAATCTGTGGCTAATTTCAGGCTACATTTCGAGTAAAAATGATTTGTTCTGGACTCTCACCTGGGATTCTGTATCGCCTGGTTAGTTGTGAAGTGAAGCAGCGTGGCTCGGTCTCTCATTAAAAACACTGTCAGGAGCTCTTTGGACCAATTATTTCAAATGTTCGCAGTACACTGGTCTAATATTCTCATAACTAGAAATCAAAGTGACATATTCAAACATCGATTTTCCACAACATCACAGTGCTCTGCAGGATGATGCCCATTTTTCTCCCTCCAGTGATCTAAAGCTGGAATAAGCATTTTAGGAGATGTCATGAATTAAATTGAAATGTCTGAAAGAGACCTTCGGCAATCCCACAGGACATAAAAAGCAGCTTTGAACTGACTTTGTGTTCCTTATGCTTCATATTTAATTGACTATTGTGTTTTATTGACGATTCTGTTGTCAGGACAATTAGATTTATAGACAGCATCATTTTTTACAAGCTGTTATGTTTTACTTTGAAATTCCTTTCCTCCTTGACTTGAAGCACTACATTCAGTCTCTCAAATTTCCCTCTTAGCCATTTTCTCTTCTGCTTGTTTCAAAAATATCCAGCTGCTCCCTTTCTTTCTTCTTCACTCTTATTGCTTAGTTCAGGGCTTATCTATCAAACTTAGTGACATCTGTTTTCAGATGATGTGGCTCTGTTCTTTCTCTTCCTAGGTCTTTGAGAATAGTCAGATAGAGCTTACATGAAAGTTTAACACAAAACTTCAATGTTCATGAATTTCAGTTTCCATTAATCTCCATTATTCTGGAGATTATTTACCTCTGTATCATCGCAAATATCCGACCTCTGCTCAATCAGCCTTGGTGTCTTTTAACCATGATCATGATCTTTCTATAACCCTAACCTTGCTGTCTTAGTTGGGTAAACTTAACCAAACATAAACCCTAGAGGTGCCAGATCAGAAAGTGCACATGAATCATTGTTGTAACAGTTTTGGAAGGCACGGACAAAAGACCTGGTTTATCATTTAGGCTGGAGGATGTGTGTCATGTATGTGTGGTAATGTTTCTTTGTGTGCCTATCCCATACAGCATGTCTGTTTAGGTGTACTGTGATTTATATTTAGCAGATTACCTCGGAGAGTAATTGGGCTTGCAGAGGTAGCTGTGTGTTATTTGACTGGCTGTGATCACCCTGTGGTGAGTCACACCAGATGACGCGTGTCCTGTTGAGTCACATCTCTGGACATAGACACTAACCTTACTTCAAAAGGTCACCACCGACCACACTGTTATGATGGTAAGGTCTCTGTGTCTTTCTGGCTTCTCTGGAAAGCCTCTGTGCACAAACTTTCCAAGTTGCCCTAGAACAGAAAGCTTTCTCTGTGCAAGATCTGTGCAATGCAGATTTTCTAAGATCAGAAAGTCTGGTCCAGAGATCTGAAAGGCCAAAGAATTATTTCTAATTTAACAGGAAGTCTTTTCATGGTTACATTTGCTTATATATAATAGTGTAATTATGACCAATAATCTAAGTAGGGCATTAGTCTGACATTCACCTTTGTTTATAGCATTGGTCCCATAATAGTCCTTCCATTTTGCAGAGCTTAGTGTAATTAATGGCTAAAGATGTTGCCTAAACCATTACATCATCAGATTTTATTGTAATTGCTTAATTTGTACTGTCACTGACTGTTTGTCATACATACAGTACTGTAAAATACTGATTTAATATCATACTGAAAATCATATTCTCTGAGACAGGGCAGCATTATTTTACTACACTACACACACTTGGTTTAAGTTTGGTTTTAGTTTGCTCTTCAGTAACTTAATCATTTAACAGGGCCGTGAGGAGTATGAAAACATATGTTCCAACAATATTTACTTTTCATTTAACTATTTGTGCAGATGTGTATATCACAATATCATAGTTCATGATTTGAATGAATGATAAGTTTGGTTTTAAAGAACTCCATTACAGTAAGCATAGATCTGAAATAATCTGACAGTTTTTTAAAAGTACAATTTCTTGTTTTCAACCATTTTTCTCAAAGATTGTTGTGAATATTATTGTAAATTTCATAATGTTTTAATCAGAGTTGTGATGACAGGCAAGTTATACCCACTGGCACAGGTATTACTAAAAACACTGAGGATGGCTATGTCCTAGAATAATGCCAGGACCTTGACACTAAAGCAGTTAAATGTAATTCAGTCATCATTAATTTATTTATTTACACTTGTAATTTTCCTACATGACATCTCAAAATGTCTTCTGTGAAAAAGGCCTCACCCACTCTTTAACTGCAGTATCAGAGTGTAATCATATGTAATGTGTTTACTAGAATATCTACGTAGATTTGAGTGAGCTGAGCCTAAATTGAAATTATAAACATATTCAGTCAATAAACAAAAACATTAAAAAAAAGAATTCACCTTTTCTCATGGTGGAGGTTTTGACCACAACCTTATACTTGAAACAATTAGAATAAAACCTTTAATGTATCTTCCTCTAGACTGATGACATCTTTGCCATGATGAAATCACCTGACATAGCAGAACTGTTTTTGACTCAACTCTCTCATCACTTTCCCCGTGTGCTCTGCCCCATAACTGATTCACAGATTTAAAGGGGAAATTAGTTTTTCCCTCTAAATCGATGATCACATGATTCACGCTGTGTGAGGTTGCCCAGATACAGATGATTGGTGGAAGAAAAACCCTCAGCTAATTCTCCTCTCTACTGTGTGGGGTCAGTGTTGATAGATATTACACAAATCAGAAAGTGTTCCAATTATGAAGTGCAATCAGACTTCTTATGATCAAACCCGTGAGTACACAGTGATTAAACATTATCCTGTTTAATCACTGCCAACCCTGGAGAACAGCAGTTTTCTTTGTGTGTTAATGAGGAGAGTTATCAGGATATCTTTATTATATCAAATTTCAAATGAATTTCATATCAAGGTTTAGTTCCTTTCCCACTCTGCATCTTTCTCTCACGCACATACACTCACACCTTCTGAGCAAAATAGCTGTTGGCGAAGCAATCTGAGCAATAATATGCTTCAATTGTTCTTTTAATTATGTTTTGGTTAATTAAGTCTCCTCACTGGATAGCATCCGTCAAGCTAATGAATCAGTTTCAAGGTTGCTCTTCATACTTAACATACTTAACATACAGCTCTACATACTTATGGTATTTGATGAGTATATACATGTAGAATACATATATTTGGTATTTGTGGTTTTGTGTGTATTCGTCTTTGGAAGCTATGTTAGTGTTGCTGTATTGCTGGAAAACACAGCTTTGGTACATTAGAAATATTTAATACCAAGAATTGGTATGAATAATTGATCCTTGAGGTCTTGGCAGACTCAGAAATTTTCAGTTGTTTGGTTTATTTTTACGGGGAATGAATGGAAACTGACAGAGTGAGAAATGAAAGGCACATCTGGCGTCACAGTAATATTCACAAATACGTCATGGTCTTTCTTGGTCAGCACAAGATTTTAAGAGTTCCTTTTGCATGCCTACATTCTTCTGCTAAAGGATGGTAAAACTTTGGAAAACGTTTGGATAGATTCATTAATTGGTCAGTCGGTCAAAAAATATCATGGCTACACAATCTAATAAACTGGGTCAGTATCTATGCTGATAATGACCTTGTATTATTAGTAAACTCCACACTCAACATTTAGGTTTATTAAACATATTACTGATATTTTAATGGATAATTTGTTTGGTTTCTTCAGTCCTTTCTCAAATGAAAAACTCAAATCAATTCACGATGCACCACAGTCTCCTTCCTGACCCTAGTTAATCAATCCCAATGTACTGTACATCATGTCTGCTTCTGTTGTTGTCAAACTTAACATAAGATAAGTTTTACAGTAATTAATGCACAAACTTTTGATGGATTATGGTGGTTGGGTTCCAATAGCTGATTTGTTTTTGGAGCCAGTTGCAGGTTGGCAAAATACCAAGATTAATTATGATAAATAACCAATATGTAACCTCATTTGATGTCATTCTGTGAACTCCAGTTGTAAATACTTTAAAAATGTCTGTTACTTTTAAAGGGAAGGAATCCATACCTAAATATAGATTTACATATACAACGATTGGATTTAATGCTGGGTTTAGAGTCAGTAAAATGCTTTTGAAAACCAAAACCTAATGTCAGCCTGTAAGGAAAGAATAACACAAAATGACTAAAAAAACACACTTTGGAAAATGGTTAGCTGTAATGTATCGTATAAAAACAAAAACAAAACAAGGGTATGGCCCTTTAACACAGCTCCTTAAACTATGTGTGGAACTGCATTAAAGGTGGAAACATTCACACAACCACCTCCAGTTTTATAAACTCACACACACTCACACACTTGTGAAATCAAATTTGGGGCCAAGACTCTTCTGTAAATCAGATCAGAGGTGCGGAACAGTTTCCGCAGCCTGACTGTGTTGTTTCTAAATCTGTGTTTTGCTGCTGGTTGGTTGAGTGGTATCAGGCCCAGATGGGGCCGTCCCTCTCTGTGTCTCTTCGGGCCCATTAGTGTCAGACTCCTGGTTTCAGCTGGTGCCAGCACCCATCTGTTTCTACATCCCCTGTCCTCCCACGTCTTTTTAGACCCGCCACTGGCATGAGTGTGTGTGGAGGAAGACAGAGACAGCTGACGACAGAACGAAACACCCTGTGTATATGTGTGTTTGTGTGTGTGTACTGGTGAAGACCCACCTGGCATCGCTTGCACTTCTGAGGCAAAATGTTTGAGAGATGATGCTTAACAGTGGAGTGGATACAGAGGCTGTTCCCCAATTGGAATTTTACCAAGTTGAATCAGATGTGATGTGCTAGTGGTTCCTTTCTTTAGTTATTTTAAAAAAAAATATTGTTCCTTTAATGAATATGCTGTACCTGGCCTCCTCCTCATCACACTGCAGTGTGTTGCACCACGGGTCCATAGCAGACCAGACTGCTAAAATAGTCTACTATGACATGCAGCAAATACCCCCAGTAGGATTTGAACTGGGAGCGTTGCAATTACAGTACATGGTCAGGTGCTTAAGCCCTTGGTTTTTTGATAATGGGTATCCACAAGAGCAGCTGACCCATACTTAAGTCCTAAAATCTACCTGTCATCACTTTTGTCAAACTTTGTAGCCTGGTATGCTGTTTTGTTGTTCTGTGCACAATGATGCAGCAAATAAAGACGAAAAACAACAACAAAAAAGTCCCATACTTCAGCTGACATCCTTGACTGATGACGAAGATCAACGATTTTCATGGAGCAAACCTGGTGAATATTGAGCAGTTTAGAGTGGCTACACAGTGTGAGAGACTTGATATGTAATGAAGTGTAGAGGAGCCAATGCAGGTCTGCAAATGAAATAGTGTACAGTACAGGTGATTGACTGCTGCTGATGCGGAGGTGTACGTGGCTGTTTGATGGAGAAAGGACGTACAGGAGAGAGAGAGAGAGAGAGAGAGGAAGAGAGATGGCTAGAGAGGAAATGGATAGAAGTGGAGATTGTGTTTTGATTGGCCTGTGTGCATGTGCTGTAGCCGCTGGAGTTAATTTTCTGCATAGCTGAGCACTGAAAGCATGAAAAACATAGGGGAGATAGCCGCTTGTAAGACAGAGCAGAACCGCAGGATGCTGGAGGGGTTGTTTGACAGGATCTGGACGCCCTGAGGAGGTTACTGCAGTGCAGCCTTCTCAGAGGCCTTTGAATTCCCAGGACAGTGCCGTGGAGTGCGCAGAGATACATGTCAAACAGGGTCAGAGAGGGAATTTGACAGATTTATTTTTCACACACATAAAATATTTGTGCCAGTGGTGCTCAGAATACTGGAAATCATTTGTATCCTGCTCCCTCCCGATTACACATGGCATTAGATATATAATACACAAAAAATAGCTTGCAGGGTATTGCCATAGTACAGCACTATCTTTGTAATCTAGTAAAAATAGTCAGTCAACGGATTGTTATGTGAATGCAGAATATGTACAGAGTTGATATAAGACTCTGACCTTGTCACTTCCCACAATACACCAAGCTCAGCACAGCAGAGACTGGGGTCTGACAGTAACATCCCATTCAGGGTAAGCTGGTCTTAAAGCCTACAAGTGGAGGCTGGGGAGGAGATGGTGCTAATGAAAAGCTAAATGAACAGCGGTACTAACTGCAGTGAGTGTTCTGGTGAGCAGTGCATTGCATAGGAAAGTAGTGAGCAGGGAACTGAAGGCTTAAATACAGTACACTGCCCCATTGAGTGGATGAATAATGCAGCGAGTAGAAACTGTCATGTGTGATAGGCAGTGCACTTAAGGTATCTGCATGAACCAGCTCACAGGCTCCATTAATAGAGTCAGGTGATCCTCTAAATAATTAGCCTTGATACTAATGGTGTAAATTTATGAACTATACTGATTGTCAAGGGGCACTTTTCACCATGTTTCTGATTATGCCATATGCAGTTATTATCTGTAATGATCATGTATGATTAGTGTTAAAAACACCTGAGAAGTGATTATATTTGTTTTGTTCTGTGCAGAGTGGGTTCGTCTTGGTTGTGATGCATCTTTGTCACAAACTGCTGATCTGCAGGGTTGAGGTGGTGTATTGCATGAATCTGAGTTTTAATGGTGTCATTATACAAAAAAATTATCTAATAGCTTTGGCTCATCTCCATTCGGACCGAAGCACTGTGACAGTACGGGGGAGATGGGGAATAAAATATTCACTGTGCTCCTCGGTAATTTAGCTCATTGTTCCGGGTGGTATTTTAACTATTGTGAATTTACAGGATGTGATCTGCAGCAGATGTTGACACTCTGCAGTACTAACCAAAAGAGAACACCAGCACCTATTTGCAGCAGACATTACAACAAAACATTTGATGAGCTCATAGGGGTTTTTGCTCCTGATGGCTTTCATTTCTTCTGTTGTATTACTGGTTCCTAAATAGACCTATATGTTGGTGTTAACATTATAGACTGAAAAAGTCAAATCTCACAGTGAGCATATAAAATTATAGGAAAAACAGCTATTAGCCTGTGGAAAAAACTGCACTTTAAAATACTTCTTTCCAGTACAAATCTACCCACATACATCCTCGAGACAGGATTAAAATAATCACTGAGCAGTACAGGTAATATTCCCTAGAGAAATAAATCCAGTCCGAATGGGGCTTTAGACAAGCTTGTTCAGTCTCTCCAAAGTATGTTTTAGAAGTAACAGAAGTTCTGCTTGAATAAACTTATTTTAAGCTAAAACACGTCACACACCTGGAAATAGTTGCAAAGGAAAAAGCTACCTCTCCATTATTCAGAGGAAGTATGACAATAGGCTTTCTTCACAGAAGACATTTTGACAAGTTACAGTGAGAAAATAATAAAATGAGTGATGGCTGTTTAGCTGCTTAAGTTACAAGGTCCTGGTATTGTGCACGCGGTTCACTGTCATGACTTACCGGGACTCTTGAATAGAACAAAGTCACGGTTATTGTCATTAGTAACACGCCTGCTTTTATGACATGTCAAAATGTCTGTATATGAACAGCAGTACAGCCTCCTAATGGATGAGTTGATCTTTTTATATTGTTGTCAAATGAGAGAAAATGAACAAAAACATCTATAGTAAAGAGACTCTTTTCTCATGTCAGACTATTAAGATGTTTATTTCTGCTAAGAGTGACTTCAGCTGATAAAACCAGGCCCAGGAATGAAACAGGAAATGAGACAGACATGATAATGACGCATTTCAGATTTGAGAGCCTGTGTCGGTGGTATGGAACATCACTCTCTCTGCATTGCTTGATTGGCTGTAAGATAGAAGACTTACAGTTTAGATGTAGCAGTTGAGTTGAGCATTTGAAATCACTGAGAGCTTAAACATCTCCTAATGGGAGGGCAGAGAAGCTAATTACCTCACAGTGACAAATGAGCTGGAAGAACGCAAAGACCAAATCTCAAGAACTCTATGTATTGTCCTCTGCAAAGACACTGATAGATTGAATGTTATTTTCCAATTAATTGCACCACTACCTTGTTGTTCTTGTTGTTATGCAACTCATTCATAAACATCTGTGGAGCAGGTTGGCATGAATCATGTGTGAGTTTTAAAACACCCACCTTCAGACTTTAAGTGGTAATTTTACCCCAGACCAGTGTTTTTATAACCGTAAAGCTGGAGTGTGGGACTTAAGTAATTACTCACACTGCCAGAAGGGGGAGACAAAAGTTCTGTACTGCAGGTGTAACTAATTTTAACCCACATCACAATCTTTTGCTAATCAAGTGGTTTCCCTAGCTAAGCCTAAGCAAACCTTAACTACAGCACTGTTATATTATATAACAGAATTAATTTCTAAGCAATGACAGACAAATGATGTTGTCCTGCAACGCCAGGCACCAGATCAGGAAATGCTTAAAACATGTTGTTCTGGATGGCAGTCACAAACAGTGTATTTAGTTGTTTAATTCTGACTTGATGCCACGATCGCCTGGGTCCAGACATCTGATTCACCACCCACATCTCTTATTTGCTCAGTTATTTGAATCCTGTAGGTCTGGTGGTCTGGAGTTCAGCCTAGTGACTAAAAAATAGTGATAAGTGTGCATGAGTTACATCTAGCTAATTCCACACCATCAATAAAACTGTGCAGAATATCTTTATTAGATGAGGGTATAATCTACGATGTCACAGACATTTTCCTCAGTGTTCAATTTATTATTATTATTATTATTATTGTTTATTTATTACTGCTGCAGCAGCTTGATGATGGTGGGCGGACACAGGTGGTAAACCTGCGTAAAGAAGCTAAGGAATGCAGTGGTTTGTGCAGCATTATTCATGACCACCTGTCCCACTCAGCTGTATATTTTAATTGGCTGCGACCCTTAAGTGTCCTCCATGGACCTGGATGGCATCGACTCCTACTTGGTCCTGAGCCGTGGTTATTTATTGGTGCTGACTGCAGGATTCTGACTACTCACCCAGCCTACTACTGGCCCCATAAAAAGCCTCAGCATGTTCATAAACTCATATTGAATAAAAGCACTAAATGGCTTTTAACTTGCTTGGCACATGGGGAACAGGGAGCCCATAAAGAAAGTGTTTTTCAAGGATTTCTTAGAACAGGCACTTGTTCTCGTTCTCAGCGTTTTGTTTTGACAATGCAGCTTTGCCCTGTCACAGCTCTTCATGTCTCAGAAAGACATCCCTGTCAAAAATGTTCAGCAGAGAGTAGATCAAGTAGACTTTGATGTCATTCTTGGCAGAGGATGATCAGGCATGTTTATTACCTGAATGCTTCTGTAATGTTTGGCTGTACCTGCCTCTCTTTATCCTGGGTTTTGAGGGGAGCTGAAAGCCTCACCATTATTCCTCTGGAACAACTTCAGGGCTCTCGCTCTCTGCCTTTACTGTGGCTGACAGGAAGGAAGAACAGGAGGAAAAATGAGAGTGAAAAAATATGAAGATAAACCGACTGGTGGTGAATCTGTGGGTTTAGCAGAGGCTCTTGGTCTCCTGTCAGTCATCAGTACTGATTAATTTACAGCGTGGCTGACTAGGTTTCCGATATTTCATAGTAAATATCATATTTGCTTGGGAAATGCCCACCACGCAAGGATGATTTTATTTAACAGATTAAATCAATATTGTATAGAAAAACAAAAGTGTAATCTATTTATGATTGACTGATGATGGTGGTTTGGTGCAGCAGCTTATAGATGCCAGAAAGCTTTTCTGCTGCACAGTTATTTTCCCTCTAACAGCACATGTTTGGTAAATGATGCAATGTTAATGCAGGATAATGCAGAGCTCTTACAGTTTTACTGCTGTGAGTCCTTCATGTGCTTTGTCATTTTCTCTAACAAAAGACATGTAAGACTTCAGGGGAGTAAAAAATGAATCTGTCTCCTCTCTTCCTCCCTCATACTCATTTGCATGCCCTTCCATCTTTTCTGTCTCCACACTCCTCTCTGCTGTATGAACCTAAATCAAACACACAGTAAATCAAATACTGTCGAAGCTACAGAGGTCCAGACGCCCTCATGTTATGGTATGCTTTCTATTATGTGCTGTGGGAAATCATGTTTGTTCAGTGTGATAGGAATCCAGTCATTTCATATGTTCTTTCATAGGTTTGTCGTTTTCTATTTGAACTGAAAAACAATCAGATTTTTTTTAAAGGTTCAACTGCAAATTGTATTTTGTAACCACACTGGCACTGCCAATCTACTGGTTTTTTAGACAGTCAGCCCGACACTTCTTAACCACTATTGGATGGACTGTCAGAACATTTTGTGCAGACATTCATGGTCCTCAAGTGATGAATTCCACTGACTTTGGTGATCCTGTCACTTATACTCAAGTGACATTACCAGGTCAAAATTTTATATTCGCCAGTACTTTTGTTTATGACTGACCTGTCGAACTGACAATCCCAAGCACCTGTGTTTCCTGCTAAGTAGCAATTCTTAGCATGCTAACTCTATCTAAGATAGTAAACATCTTGAACGTTATACCTGATAAATATCAGCATATTAACATTGTCATTGTTGCTGATATTAGCATGCAAATTTATTTCCTAAATAAGTATCAATGAATTCATGTTTTATTAATGGAATAAATAAATAGTGAGTGTTTTAAATTGTATACACTTGAGGTTCGTTATTCATTATTTCACGCCTTCTGTGAAAATGTTGTCATTATTAAACACTGGAGCAAGTGCTCTTATAAAAGTACCAAATTTTTGGGCTCATTTCATTTTGTAAAAACACACCCACTCTTAACCAAACCTCCTTAAAATTATGCACATAATAAAACTCCATACACAGGACCCTTTGGTTATTTCATCGTTCACTGGCTTGCATTATTGTGTAATTATTTGTTGCTTTATTTGTTTTCAATGTCACATGGCAACAGTGCTGTGTGCAACATCAAAGGTGACCTATGACAAAGGCTGCATAAATTATGCATGTGTTGAAGTGGTGTATATGTGTATATTCATGTGTGTGTCTGCTTGCATAAAAGAACATTGTGAAGCAGACCTTTCCTTTTTTTCTTTTTGTATGGGCCTTTGTGCCTGAAGTGTGTGTGTGTGCGTGTGTGTGCGTGCGTGTGTGTATGTGTGTGTGTGGTATATGCCATCCTCCCCAGTGATGTTAGACCCCAGGTACCTCCTGTGGACTCAGCTTGCTATTTGACAGGCATGTTGATGAGAAGCCTGCAGCCTCTTATTTCCTCTCTGCTCTCTGGGATAAAGGCAACTGTAGATCAGACCTATTTGAAATTTTTTAAATGATACTTTTCATTTTAGATGTGTATTCCAACTGAAAATGCAAAAGTAATCCCTTTGTATAGTCAAAAATCATGTAAATAGTTTTTTAAATGTAAATGTTAATATTTATAGTATAGGAACACAAAAAACAAATAGGTTTTTGAGAAAAGCTCCTTTAGTGTCTAAGCTTCCGAGGGAAACCAGTGCTTTTTACTTGATAGTTGATAATGATTTCAATACTGTTCCTAACAAAACTTCTTGTCAGTATTTTTAACTTAGGTAACATTAGTGTTAGCTAGTTAACCAGCTAGCTCGTTAGCCAACTCTTAATGCCATGGTTACCACCAACACTCACAGTCACACTGTCTTCTATGAGTTTAGATTTGAAGTGTGTTTGATTGTTCGTTCATGAATGTTTGAAGTCCCCCACCACTCAGAAATATGTTTCACTGTTTTCATTTATCTTCTGAAAGGATTTATCTTTCTGTGATGTCACATCTAATCTGGAAGCCAGTCATGATCCAGTATGAAAGTTATCAAAACCTGATTCGGAAACATGAAATCTATAGTGCACATCCACGGAGAACAGACTTTACAGTGAAGTCTGGTTGCATCTAGTTAAATTAGCATATCCATGACTCTGGAATTTCTTTAATGAGGGACAAGGATCACTTGTAATTCAAAGAATTTGTCATGAGGTAAATTAACGTTTTGTGGAAAAACTTGTATGGATCTTTAATAGTTCATTAAATTTGAACTGTTTCCTGCCACAACTATTATATGTTGAGCTAAAATTAAGCCACACTTCTCATCTCTTGATCAGCCTCCCTGATCCACTTTGATCATATAAAGCTGTGTCTCTACTCTGAACTTATAAACCCTCTCTGGAGAAGCTTTGTTGTAATTTAGCGTGCTTATTAACTTAATGACTTGACACTGATTAGATATGTACTGTATATGGTACCTAACGATAGCCCCACTTATCATATTTGTCAGTAGCATGAAGGTATTTGAACCATCAGCTCTGGATTTATATGTTGTAATGGAAAAGAGTAACGCAGATTAATTTTAGTGAAACAGAAATTCAGAAGAGGTTTCCATATTTACAATGTACATGCATGTATAGTGATGCATAATGTGATTATCTACACTTGTTAGTCATGCAGCAGCTCTTCAGGCATGAAAAAGTTTTTACCCAGGTAACACAGTAAAAACTTTACAACCTCCGCAGTTTTGTGATCTTCCCACACACAAACAAACTTGCCTGAAAACAAAGATATACACACACACACCTGCAGACACAGAAAAACACACACAGACATACAGTAAATACTCACACACTTGCAGACACTCACAGTTTAGCTGTGCGTAATAAGACTGTCTTATCCACTATTCAGACATGCACTAGATCCTGCCTAGGTGCTGTAGTTCCTGTTTTCCATAATTTATATCTCTTGCCTGCAGACGTGTCTCTTAAGGAAATGAGGGCAGATGAATAAAGCCTTCAGATGGAGAAACTATTGGTACATTTGTGGGCAGTGAAGATGGCCAGTTGGTTTGAAAAGCAGAATAATCACTTGTTTGACCTCTAACGTGTAGTTATCTTCAGCTGTGAATGCATATGTTCTGTTTGTGGAAAATGTCCTTCAGCGACACACTGTACCCTCTGCTTGTTCAGTTGCAGTGTGTTGTACTGGTTACAGCTGTTAAATGCCTCAAATGAACCACAGCCATGTATTTCCACATCCTCAGTAAACCCATCAGAACAATTTATATCATTATAAAAACATTGTTTTCTTTTCTCTTGGGTCTCCTTTAGGATTCCACAAATACTCATGTACAAATATAGACTACAAAGCACATACCTCCACAAACCGTACTGGCAGTGCTGGCAGCTGTGTGTTTTGCAGAGCACCTTAATCCTGTCTGGGAATATTCAGGTTTAACAAGGGTGAATTGTTAAACATTTCATGACCACTGAGTTACAGCCATTTCAATTATGCCTTCAAATTTTGATGCGTTGGCACGGAGTTGAGAGTCCACATGTTCTCAGGATTTGGTTGCAATTGCACAATGGGTTTAATCATTATGGCAGTTTATGTTACAAAGGCTATACCCTTGTAAGTATTTGGTGACAAATTATGTCAAATTGTATGACAGATAATATCATCATCTTTGTTTTGTAATTCAGGAGTTCAGAGTAAAAATGTTTTCACCAAAAAGTAACCAGTTTTTTTTATGGTAGATGGACATTTTTTTCTGTAGTCCTGTAAACAGATGAGCAAACCAAAAACAAAGAAATAGAAGAGGACCAGAAACACAGAGGTAATGATGTAAGCATTTTTAAGACCTAATCTGATATTGTATAATTTATTCTTCAGCCAGAGACCTTAAAATTAGAAAATGAGGCATGCGTCTGGCTCCATTATGCTTCATAAAAGAACACATTTTGCCTGATTTACATTTTCACTCTAAGTTAAGCACCCTCACTTCTTTACCCCTCCCTGAATTGTTGTAACTGTTGTAATTCAGTTTGTCCGGAAATATCCTTTAGCAAAGCTCCTAGCCCAAGCATTGATAATTACTTAAAACTATCCCATTTGATATCTCAGACACTTTTCCGATGGCTTCAGGCGGAGCTCTCGTCAGAATGCGGAGGTACATCAATGCGCCTACGAGCGGAGGAGCGCTTTAATTGATTCAGTGCGAGCTACGGAAGCAGACGACATCGGCAGCCTCGATTACCTGCAGGCAGAGAATCCATTTTTGTACAGTTCAGAACAAGAGATGGCCCATTAATATAATGATGAGGTTGATACAAAGAGTTATGACCACTCAGATAACAAAGCAAAAACACACACATGCACAATAAAAGGGCTCCAGTGGGATTCTGAACATGAAGAGTCTCTCTTCTTATCATTGTTGTTCCCAGTCATACAATGTGGAACCATGAAAGATTTCTTTTTATTTCCAGATGCAAAGACCAGCAAAGGAAATGTCACTAACTTAAGCGGAGGCTGAGCAATGAATCTGCTGTTGCTGCTCTCATTATCTGTCCTCTCTCGTTCTCTTGCTCTCTCTCTCTGTTTGAGTAAATATCACTGAGAGATGTCGGGCATCTGTGTCCGGGAGGAGGCGTCGTAAATAACAGCCACTGAGAGATATGGCGTTCAATACAGGAGATATGAGAGGGAGGAGAGGAGCTATAGGAGGCGAGGTTTGATTAATGAGCTGGTGTAAAGGAATGAGTGGGGGGTAGATTGATCCATGGCCACGCCAGCCATCCTGACACACTGTTTCTTTTTGAACAATTTCAAGCACCTCGCTGTCCCAGTTGATGACTGTGCAATTAGGACTTAGTAGTCGTCTGACAGCAGGGAGACGCTGAAATCTCATCCTCTGTTCCTTTTGTTTGGAGTTTGTTTTCATGGCTTTTCACTCACAACTCACCAACAGATACTGTATGTGCTATGATATATGTTAAATCATAAAACCCTTTTCGCTTTCTCCAGAAATCCAGATTACCTCAAGTCAAGTTGGGTTTACCCATTATTACATACAATATCTTGAAGGCCCACTACAGCACATGGTCCCACCAAAGCCTGAAACAATGACAAACTCCTCCAGAAAAGACATCCCAGGCCTGCAAGTAAAAAAAAGAAAGAAGAGGAAAATGGAAGAGAGAAAGAGAGAGCACCCTGTCCTCAAATGGCCTGCTATGCATTAGGAGCCGTGGGTGGGAAAAGGCAATTATAAAAGATTAATAGAAAATTTGTGATGCTAAGTACAATACAAAAAGCAATTAACAACATTTAAATAGATTTAAATATGCCTAGTACTAATGTAGCCATCTAATATAGGACTGTCAAGGTCCTGTAAAGGAAAAGGTCCAATAAACAATCAACAGGTCTTCACCACTGTCTCACCTTTCTGGTTTTCCACCTTTTCATTCTTACAAATGCAAGTGTTGACAGTTCTTTTTTTGAAGTCTTTCATTAGATTTTGCTTTGTTACCTTCCCTCCAGCACAGTCACAGTGATAACAGCTATACTCTCTTGTTGCATCCACCCTGTCATTTGGAGAAAGTCCGTATCAATCTCTCTCTCTGTTCACTGTGAAAATGATGAATAGCAATAGTATAGCAGCACCGTGGGCATTATGATGCATATCTCATGGAGTGACTTCCTAAAGTGTGGTGGGAGGATGGGTTCAACAGCAGAAAATATTGAAATGAAAGAGAGATGGAAAAACTGCAAGGTAGCTGCAGTGGACATTATACTGATCTGTTAATCACTACATTTTGACTCTTTCTGCACATTTACTGTTGGTCACATTGTCGTGTTTGTATCTCATGTGCGTCCTGCAGTGATGTGTGTGTGAGTGTGTGAGTGTGTGCGCACAGGTGGTCCAGGGCATTTATTCAAATTAACGAGAGAAACAGAGAGTGAGAGATGGATTGGGGAATGGGAGGATTAGCGGAGATGGCTTGGGCAGAGCATTGTGGATGTTTTCCTCTGGCTAATCCCTGTGATTGATGACTTGGCTCCATTAAGTCTCTATGTTGGCGGCCTTGTCAATTACTCATTAATCCTTCTAAGTGTTTACTTCATCTGGGGCCTAACTGCTTCTTTATGGCCAACAAACGAGCATGTGCAGGCTCACACACGTGGTAAAACAGTACACACCAAGTCACGAGTGTGTCAGTCAGTATACAGAAGGTAGTCGAACTGTTTCTGTCTCCGTACCTAATGGATTTGAAATGAAACTTCTGGTATTTGTCAACCAAGGTGTTACTGTCATATTTTTGTCTTTATTGACTATTGGTCGTTCACTCACTTTATCTGTTGTGGAGTTCTGGCAAGAATGGCATTGATTGGGAAAGTGAGAACAAGCCTCCAATGGCTTTTAAACTAACTTGAACTCAACAGAAATCATAAAAAATCAATCTGTAGTCTAAGTCTAACCAAAATGACACATGTAAAGTAGTCCCTTGAGTTCCCTGCACCTGTTCATGCAACATGGGAAATAAGTTTTCATGTTAAAGAGACAAACGATGGTATGATAAAGGGAGGCTCCAGTTGGGCTAAAAATAAGAGAGTAAGATGTAGGTTGACAGATGCTACTAGCTGGCAAAAAACTGAATAAAGACATCCTATTTAATATTTGCTGTTTAAGCATTTGCAGTTTAATGTGTCTTACCCAAACAGCATCTGCAGACATCTGGTGTGTTGTCTGCTGATGTTCTACCAGACCTGAACTGTAGCCACCTTTATTGCTTGCTTGTTAATCCTTAACTAAAAACCTCATAATGACATTTCATATCTAACGTGCTTTAGCCTCCAACAATAAAATCATATTGTTGTCCTGCTGTATTCTGACTGCAATGTGCGCTGTGAAACGGGCACATTGTGGGTCTGCTTGTCAGAGTAACACGTGCAAACTGAACCGATGTGGAAACAAGCACATGAGATTCCTGCGTTTATTCTTTGCTCTAGCTCAGTGTCAGGGAAACACTTCATCGACAGGCTCACAGGCACGCTCGCTGCTGGTTACACGCTTTGACTTTCCCCCAAAGGCACAAACATACGCAGCTGATAGATGGATCGGACTTTGAAAATTGTGCCAACGCTGCACAGCATCGATGGCTATGATCCATTCACACCGCTGACAGATCTGCTTTCCTCCCAGCCACACTCATGTTTCCAACAAGCCATCAAACAAACACATTCCACTTTTGTTACAGCTCGCTTGTTCTCCAGAGCTCACTAGGCCTGCCGTCACTGCTGGCTGTGGTAATTGAACAAACACACTATGCCCAACCCACAATGTAGCAGTGCCAGAAAAGTAACCAGTCATTTTAATCTCCTAACCCTCTTTAAGCTGATATGAGTACAGATGTACTCCTAATTTTGTTTTGTGTCTTTTTGCTTTCTGCTGTGTTTGTATTTAAGATTACATTATTTATTTTTACACATCACTGCAGTCTTTTAACATTTTTGGAAGCAGCATCTCATCGCCATCATACCTCTTTCACACATACAGATTTAAAGTGGCAGGCTCTCTCTTGTCTTTTGTCATTAGCTTGCATGCTTGCATTGAGCATATCATCTCCATACTCAGCTCTGTTTCATCCATCCTGTTTTATAAAGGAATCACAAAGAGCTAAATTGGCTGTTGCCAGATTGTTGCTCTCGCCCATCAGAGGACATTTACTGCACATCAAATTGAACCTTTGTCATGTTGTGCTGCTTTTATAAGAGAGTATCTTTCTTGTCATTGCACAAATACAGTGAGATTACGTCTTTAACATCTGAACTTGATGCTATAGCTCAACGAGTAAGATGAAATATTGCACAGTCAACAGTCAGTCAACAGTCAACAATCAGATCACAGCACAGAGAAGCAGCGAAGTAGCACTTCTCCATCCTTGAGTAGTGCTGGGTGGTGCCAGTATGTTTTCAAGGTTGAATTCACAATGAACGGCATGCTGCCGCATCTCGGGTGTTTAAGTCTGTATGTGTGAACAGGGCATTAGAGAAGATGCATCTTACAGCACTTCTGCAATTGGTTTCAGCATTCAGCCATGATAGCTGCTGCTTGGGGTCCTTTTGTGTGTGTGTTTATGTGATTGGTGTGTGGCTTATTGTAAGTGTTTGGTCACCCAGTCGATACAGGAAGAAACATTCCCAGGTTTCTTTTCCAGTTAATTGATCAGTTTAGTGGTGGTAACAACAATATGAGTTAGATTGTTTGTTAAAGCCCCTTTTTCACATGCCTATGTGTTGTACTGAGTATACTTACCTGTGGGCATGTTTGTTCATTAATTGGTTCGTAATTGATTGGATTTAGGACAATCAGGGTTTTCCTCCACTTTACTTGATAACATTTTGATAAAGGAAATGCATTAGTGCAGTTATTTTCACACTGATGCAATGTGAGACTTTTTTCCCTCATTCTTTACAAGCATGTGTGATGTACGACATGTTTATAGCATTTTAGCATGAAGTTGTGTTTGTGTAGTACTGTGGAAGTGAATTCGTAACAGTGGGTTTTTCTTACAAATATCACCAGTGTGTGTTTTTTTGTGTGTAAAACAGATCTCCTGTGGATGACAGATCTTTTCTGACAGCAGTAAATAAACAGGGTAAAAGGCGATTTGCCCGGCTGCTTTTTTGGTTTCTCGTACTTTTCCAAGTCCGTATCACTTTCATACATCTGATCTGTGTCTTAGCAGGTTGATGTGTTTGTTTGTGTGTGACTGTGTGTACTGAGTTTGCACGTCTTGATGCGCTTGTTTGTTGTGTGAGTTCTTGACAACTTATCAAATGTGCAATTAGCAAGAACAATTAGCGTTGAGTGGTTTCAACTCTGCAGCCAAATCATCTGCCAGCAGCAAAAGAAGAAATGCTTTTAACAGAGGACTGGTAGAGCATTTTCTTAAACTCTCATAAATCCACCTGTCCAAACCAAAACCTCAATTGAACCCTCATGAAAGCTGAGACTTTGTGTTCTTGAAAAGGACATCAGGTAGGTTGAGACACATTTAGTCTTTTTTTTGTGTGTGTGTGTAGAAAAAGAGCTGAATAACAAATCATACTTTTCTTAAATAGCTTTTAAATAGAGAAGACTGTGAACATTGTGGGGCATGCATCGACTACTTTCCCTTGAATAAATACTCCTCAGTGAATTTGCAATCAGGAAATCTTCAGTTTTTTCACTGTTGAAAAACATGAAAGATATCTATGTGTAACATCTAATTAGCCCCATTGTTAACAAGAAAATTGAGACCATTTAATCACATAATTTGCTGTCTGAAGTATTTTTCTTGTCAGATATTATTACAGTAATTCATGTTCAGTTTGTACAGCAGTCTACATACATCTCATTGACTTTCATTAGAGGTTTAGATACTGTATTTGTAAATAAAAGCTAGTTACAGCGTGAGAATCCACTGTAGAAATTACATTTGTATACAACTAGACTGCAGCAAATACATTTTATAGGTAATGTAATTGTTACCAGATTACGGGGTTATGATCACAATTTTTTTTTTTTCGAAATACTTGATCTTGCAGTACACGATTACTATCATTAAACATTTCCATATTTATGTTTGGGCACTCAAAGCACAGGTTAAGGAAAGATTGTTGTCTGGTTTAATACAGAAAAAGTATTAAAGTAGTAAAGTATCATTGGGGCCATTTAATGCAGACTCGTTACATAAACAGGCTTTTTGCTGTAATCCCTCATGCCTCATGTCAAGTCTTTTCCTACACTATAATTTCCCTGACACTGGCTACCTTTAAGCCTCCCACATTTCTAAGTGATGGAATTGGATGGCCTCTACAGCTGAGCTTTGTGCAGTCAGCTTTTGTGTATGAAATGGATTGCCTGGACTCTCATGAGAGCGTATTGTTTTTTCTGCAGCATCGTCTGAAAGCAGTTTACCTGCCATTGCCATTTCCCATTATGCTTTGATCAGTTAGAACAACCCATTCAGTTTGATTCTCCAGACCACGGGCTGGAATACATTGATCTGCAGAGGACTGCACATACAGCAGGCTATCAGAGGGCAATGAGGCACAATAACAACAATTTTCAGTAGGAATGTTATGAAATGTTTGTTATTAATGTGTGTGTGTGTGAGAGAGAGAGAGAGAGAGAGAGTCTGGTCATTTGGGGGTTTTTGGTTGGTAGAGAAGCACTGCACTGTTTCTCTGTGATCTTTAATTTTCTGCCACATATTCCTTTTGGCCTATTTTCTTTAATATTCACTAATAAAGACAAACATAGCTACACTGATATAATCTCATGCAAGTATGTATGTGGCCTTCTAAAATTAGATTTGTTGATTTGTATGTACTCTTCACTCCCTAAACCTGAACTCGTGTATGTTGTTCTGGGAAATATACATTTTTGAGTTGTGTTTATTATGTGGCCTGGATTCATATCCTCTACTCTACTCTCTCCTCAGGTGCTGAAAGGCAGTAAAAAGCTTAACCTCTCTGTGCGTTCAGTCGGGCGGATTCCTGGCGGCTACGTCACCAACCATGTTTATACGTGGGTTGACCCTCAGGGCCGAAGTGTGTCCCCACCTCCAGACCTGCCTGAGCATCGCAGTGCCACACTGAGACGAACTGACAGCCAGCGACGCAGCAACATGCAGCTACTGCAGGAGGGAGACGAGAAGAAGGTGAGACTTTACGTGGGCAGCTAAACACTGGAGTGTTGGAATAATGGATCAGTGTTTCCAGTGTCTCCTTTAAAAAAAAATATCGGCTGCACATTCAAAGGAATAATATTATCAAGGGAGAAGTAAAAATATTCAAAGTTTGAATAACATAGTCATGATGATGATGAGTCATGATTTTAAATCTTTTAGAGACGGCCATGACATTAATTCATTCAAAACATTTGCACTCCCTTACATCCATTAGGCACTTTTAACATTTTCTGTAACCAACATGTTACTTGCATGGATAATTTCTTAGAACTTCAGAAGTTAGTGCTAGAAAAATTTAAAATCAAATATTCATGACGAATGTGAAAAGACAAGCTAAATTAAGCTAAAGTAAGCAACAGAGTCTAAAAGTGTTTCATCCATAAATCATAAATACAGTAACAAATATCCTAAAAACTTTCTCTAAAGGCATCAACTAAAATTTTGCCTCTGTAAGAGGCATCATGCTGTGAACCGACCTTAAAACTGAGACAAGGATTTTAATTCTTCTTTTTACTGTGTCTGTTCACGTTCAGCCTAGTTAAGGAGAGTTTTTTTCCCACTCTGCTGATGAAGCACCGTGTCTCTGGACTCTAATCTCCACTCAGCTGTGTCATGTAGCTATTCACTCTCTGACCCCATAACTGCAGCACCATGTTTTTGTGCATGACTGAATAGCCATTTTTATTCCGGGAAAACACTGCATTTGTTTTGGAAACATGAAATGTCCAATAAACTTGCCACCAAAACTGAGTGTCTGCATATTCGAGATGACAAATAGGTCTCACATTTGCAGAATCATCTTTCAAACCACAGTTTTAATGGCTTTTAAAGACTGCTCTGGAAGGTTGGTCATGTTGTGATCTGGTTCCAGCATCTCTGACCAGTCTGACTGTGATGGCAGCCAGGAAGAGTAAAAGTAAATTATATAGTTAGACTACGTGATGGACAGAAAATGATACTGAAAAAACAATAACAGTAATTGGACCTTCACCCACCCACAAAACTCCACCCTGTCACCACCTCATGACCCGCAGGGAGGGAGCTGTCAGAGCTGTTTAAAAGATTTATTACACCAGAACTTTCAATTTTTCAGCAGCTGAGGGCCACACATTAATCTTAACTGCTTCATTCGCATTAATACAGGCTGTACTTAATACCATGCAGATAACATTGTGAAAATATTAATCCTGCATTTAGTTTGGCTATTGTAGCTTCTTTATTCCTCCTACTACTGTTCAAAAATAAATTAATATCCATTTCTGATACTCAGGTATTTCCTGTGAATATGTGATAAGCCAGTCTTGTGTGATTTGTGTCTGTATGTTGACCCAGAGAGAAAACCTGTGTCATCTGAACATTTTCAATCCACTTTCTTTCAGAATCACCAGCAGCTCTTTAGTTTAGGGGAAATTAAAAAGCTGTGCTCTGGATTAAACAAACCAGAATGCAGTGTCTTTGATATATAGCATGTGAAGGTCAGAGCTACTGCCGCTATTACTTTCCTATACTGCAAGTGATGTTGGCTGGCATGTGTCAAATTCGTCTTACAGTGACAGAACAGCTTGTGGAGAATTTGCAGTCTGCTAAACTCAAATTAGTTTGTGAATCTGGAGAACCCAGTCCCACAAGGGATCTGTAACAAAAGCATTCAGAGTCCTGTCATGTCAGTTAGTAACAGGCTGAAACTAAATTTATGCCTTTGGTGTTCTGATTCCTAGAAACACTGTCCAAAGCTGCCACAGCCTCCTGGGTATGCAGTACATGTCATTATAGTTACAGGTGCTGCTCTTCTATCATGACATTAACAAGGGGAAATGACTGAGTTTAACTTTTCATAGACACAGTGCTATTTTTTCTCATTATAACATGTACAATATAATCAGGAATCCTGTCTGTGATTAAATGCACTTGTCTATCCCAAACAAAGGCTCTCTGTTTTGTAAGCAGTGCAATCTGAGGTAGAATTCACAGACACTGGGCCACTGGGACTCCTTTTAGACAGAAAGATCATACTGAACTGATTCCATGATAACAGCTGATGCCAGGGAACACTATGAGCCTTAAGAGCTGCTTTGTGGTGCCAATAAAAGAAGGATGAGTAAGGGATGAGATGGTAATTAAAACTCTTCTCCATGTCCTGCATAAATGTCAAAGAGAACATGAATGCCTCCATATTCCCACTGAGCAAAGGTGGCTGGCTCACCTCCAGTAAGCAGACACTTATTAAAAAAGGGACTGCAGCACCATATGCACTGAATGAGAGTGAGATTTCTGTGCCAGATGCCAAACCTACAGCAGCAGGAAAATAAGAGAGGGACAAAATAGACATTGTTTAATAAAGATATGAGATATGTGTATTCCCCTTTTCAGTCTTGGCAAGAGGCAGCTGCATTAGGATCAAACCAAGTAATGAAGGGCCTCATTGTGATGGAGAAGTACAATTTACATTTTGGCACACTGCTGAGCCTCCCCCAGGGGACAATGTAAATTTTAATGTGGTTCCTTTGCTTTCCAGATGTACATATTTTGGAAATGCTGAGCTGAGTTCATCCAAGTAGCCATTAGTGAAAGATGGAGGAGAAGCTTTTAAATTGAAGAATTGAATATATTCATTTCTACTTGAGGCTAGGTAGGCAGGACCACCTGTTAATGTCATTGAGAGCTATTATTCAGTGCTCCAAGATTAAGGACTCCATTTTAACAGTCTAAGGCTGTGATCTAAAGCGCATGGAGCAAATGCACTTAAGGTGTGTACAAATCTACTTTTGCTAGTTTAATGGTGGAAAACAAGGTCGCAGCACCAGGCGCATGATTCTGAAGGGTTGTACTTGGTCTCTTAATTAATCATGGGTGTATTTTGAGCATAACATGCAATAAACCAATCAGAGTGCCATCTCCCACTCCCATTAAAAGCCAGGCGTACTTGCAACTTTGCAGATAGCTAATATAGTGGTGGATTTGCCAGCACTCAATGGGAAGATGACAGCTGCTTCGGTGTGAAACAGGTAAAGACACAGAAAACAGGAAAAATCCTAAGATATTATTAAGCCTTAATTACATCCAAAAAAAGTAAAGTTAATTATTGTAACTAAAGATTTAAGAATCATCAGCATGTTATCTTGTGTGCCATGAACAAAAATGGCTGTGACATTAATAGATTAGTGAATTAAGAGAGAGAGCTAAAGGCTCCAGGGCCAAAGCAAATGTCTTCAGAGTTAAGGGACACCGCTGATGTTATGACCCAGAGGCATCAAACAAAGATGAGCAGATAATACCTGCCAGAGTCACTGCCAGTGGGTTAAAATAAGCAGTTTTATCAAACAAACGAACCCTTTGTCAAACTCTATAGCCTCCAGAACAGTGCACAAATAAGTATTTTAAAAGCCTTCATAGATCAAGGTATGGGAGGGAGTTTAATATCTATAGCCACTCCATTATATACTGTGTGTGGGAGCAGATTATCTGCTACTTTATCTGAAAAATAAAAAACACAAAGACACAGTTCTGGCTAAAAACATTGGCAGCTTTAGGTTACATTTGTGTAGATTTTAGGCTGGATTTTTGTACCTGTTGCAGTCCTTTGGATCCCTCTTTAGAGAGAGATAACTGCATGCTGACTGTAAGCTGAGCAATAATGTGTCTAGAGGACCCTAAAAGTCTGAGAAGAATTCTTCATTGATGCTTTTAGTCTAGGTAATTTCCTCCTTTGTATGTCAAGTGCTGCTCCAGGTCTTTGTTGGAGTGATTCTCAGAGGGAAGTGTCAGGTCCACTCTGCCGTGAAATGCATCATATTTTATTTTGTAAAGTTATGTCTGATTTTGTGCAGAAAGCAGAATACTGGGAGTGGACGATGTCATTAATCCATATGGGTGTGAGTTATAATATCTTCACTCCTTAATCTAAGAGATGGATTATGAGCAAATTTCTTCTGCCTCATTACCAAGTCCTTGTGGAGGTGACTAGCAAGGAAACACATAATAGTAGCGTAAGAGTATTGCAGTAGTTGCAATTAGCAATGACAAAAATGTTATGAATAAATAGACTAATGCATTTTTCCGATTGCAGATGAGCCTCGTAAACAAACTGATTGACCAATTCAAACCGTTGTTCCTCCAATCAGAACAGATTCAGCCTCCTCATTATTGGCTGAGTCACCACATCTAAGTAGCTCCTGAGGCTCTTTATTTTCTGCCTGCAAATCCCAGCTCAGAGCAGGGCTGTCATTTCCTCCCTGCATTGTGTTTCGCATCTCCATTTCACTGTGAACAGCTTGACACCATGGGCAAATCTGGCAGCATGTCAAGAAACACAATTGAGGCTGCAAATATCATTTTAAAATGTTGATATTTAAGGAGTGTCTGGTTCACACTATCTCAGATATTTAACCCCTGCTTCTGCCCTTTTTTAATCTGTTTCTCTGTCTTTAATAGGTCAACTTGGTTTTGGATGACGGACGGTCTCTCGGACTGATGATCCGGGGGGGAGCAGAATATGCTTTGGGTATTTACATCACTGGTGTGGACCAGGGATCAGCAGCAGAGTGTGGAGGACTCAAGGTATCACTTTCACTCACTGTCTCATACACACTGTCTCACTTTGATCTAACATCATATAAAATCTGCGACAGTTTAGATTAGAAAGATCTTCGTTGGTGATCTTACTGAGGAACACATGATAACGCTCTCTCTCGCTCATGCCCAGCACTCACACAGTGTTGGTGCCTAATACATGTATGGTATATTAAAATCTGAGCCTGGTCATATTACTTCATGTCATGTCAACTGTGTACCATCGTTCTCTAAACAGCTGTATTACATTATTTATGTCACCCAACATACATTCAGTCACGTCCAGAATACTGTATGTGCTGGACAAAAGCTTTAAGTTGATGGCCATAGACAGAAACATGTGCATACATGTAGAGATGCACAGTAACATCTAAGCAACCAATTAAAAAACACCTAAGAACCTAGAGTTTACTTAGAAATACTACCGAAGGCCTTGGGCACCAGATAATGCTCTAACCCGAGCAGTCATCTGGTACAATCTTAGCAACAACCCAGAGGATCCTAGTAACTCAGTAACAATCCCTGGTGCCTCTTGGAACACATCATTAGCAAGTTATTAGCAATAAGGTGGGAACTTGTACTAATTAAGCATCCACACAGAATTATCATTGTCGTTATTATTTTCAGAAAATGTAACATTTAGTAGTTTACAAAAACATTGTTTCCTGAGAGGGAAATGGTTCTGTTCACCTGCTGTCCTTACAAAGAAGTCTGAGCACAGGGTCAGGTACAGAGCAGCTGGTGGAGATTTAATGCAATACATTAAAAGTGCCAAGGAGCCATCAGGGATCAGGGTGTATCAGCACCGGGCCTGTCAACGATTAGATAGAATCAGATTAGAGCAGAGAGGGGAAGACCTGTATTCTTGGATCAGATTTGCTCCTCACATCTACTGTTCACTCTGTCTAGAAAACAGGCATCTCTGACCAGTGGTGGAATTTCCTTAAAGAGACTTTCTCAGAGACTACTTTAGACTCTTTAACAAATTACTACCCTTCTTCCTTCTCACCATATGGGCTGTCAAAAATAATTGCTTTAAGGTGTGAACAAATTAAAAAGAACCGGTGCTATTTGTTGGATATGCCATGCTGTGACTACACTTCCTTTAAATTTAGCATCAGATCCTGAAAAGTAAACAGTGTTTTATTGAAACAGCTAAGCCTTGTGCACTTAAAACTTAAAAGAGTTGAATTTGAATAGCTCAGAATAAAGGGAGTGTTTCCTGTGGGAGGCAGTTTGTGTTGAAGAAATTAATGAATGAATGATTGATTTTCAAAACGTCAGTTCTGAGCAGGGGAGATATTTTAAGAAAAGGGATGCTGTTAGACATTAATATCATCACAGAATGTGTAGAGCACTGTTGCTGTTGTTATAGTGATAAGGGCAGTAGCAGACTTTATAGAGGCTTCTTTCAAAATTAAAGAATGACGTACAAATAAAATCTGGGTACATGCTGATCTTTTAAGCTTTGGTTGGTTTGCTTACTGGTGTGTTTGTCATGGTGACATGGCAACAGAGGGAGAGTGAGGATGGACATCTCCTCCTCTGAGCCCTTCATCTCATGCCTGTTTGTGATCAGCCCATCAACCAGCCAATTACACAGACACCTATTAAAGGGCTCACACAGACACACACACACTCGGCATGGCATCTTGATGTGGAGTGTTTGCAAGTAGAGAGGCGTCTTATTAAAAAGAGCTGAAAGGAAGGATAGGAGGCAGAAAAGGTTTTAATAGACTGTGATATGACACAGGTTTTTTCTGTCAGTTCTTTATTTCATATGTATGAAATACTTAATGCTGCATCTTGTGCTGTGCTGTGCATTTTAAGGAATGTGTTGTAAAAGCTATTGAACCTGAGTTTCTAAACCTTAGATAGCTTTTTGTTTGTTTGTTTGTTTTGCCCTAATTCCCCCCCCCCTTGTGGTTTGGTGCCTGGTAGCTGGGTATTTGGAGTAGAAATACTGGAATTAGGTACAAAGCAGTGGACCTTCCAGTGCAACCAAGAACATTCACACTTGGTTCACACTGGGTTCAGTGGAGGGAAAAAAATCTAAATAAAGCACATCGTCCTGTCTGGCGCGATGTGTTTCACCCAGGCTTTTGTTGATTTGGATGCTCCAGTGGACGCGTGGCTTTACCTGCAGGGCCAAATGCCAGGCGCTGTCTTGACAGAATGAGGGGGAGGCCAGAGAAAGAGTAAGCGAAGGAGAAAGTTCACAGCCATAGACAACCTCCCACATTCAGACACAGTTTGGTTTGTGTGTGTGTGTGCACTCACTCACTTGGGTTGGCAGGAAGTAGGTGAGACACACTAATAATATTGTTTTAAATGGGTCAGGAGCATATCTGTAGAAGATATCATATCTCCAAGGAGATAATTATACAAGATAACCCTCCTGTTGACATCAGCAGCAGAGTCACTGGAGTTTCTGGGATTGTTAGTGCCCCAGGCAAGATCATTAAAATATCTGTCCTGTAAACAATGTTCAGTTACACAGGAATTTATATTCAGTGTATGTAAGTGTATGGAATATAAAAAACAAAATCTAGCTGCCTGCTTTAGGTCCATTGAAAATGTGTAACTAAATGTCTGCTATTGTTAAACCAAGTATGAAACAAAATTATAGTCTATAATTAACTGAACTGATCCCTTTCACCAGAGGTTGCATTCATGTGCTGCTCGGCCAGCGTGTTTGTTTTAGAGATGTGACATGAACAGCAGCTGTGTGAATTCATATCATTTGCTTTTACCAGACACAAACAATGTGAAACTGAATTGTTGATGTAAGTCACTGTTGCAAGATGATGTCTCAGTGCATGCTACATATATGAATTTGTTGATGTGGCTTTTAGTTTTTTGTGTGAAGTTCTGAGTCGGTGTGAGACGTTCTTCATTTAAACAAAACATTAATCCTGTGTCACAACTCAAAATACAAACACTTCTCTATTGCTATATAGAGGGAAGACTGAGGTGATACACTCTGGGTGCCACAGGAGATTGAGATTGAGTGAACTATGATTCACACTTCAGCCTTATCATTTTATATCTAACTGTAAATGATAAATGACTGGGTACAAGTAGAAGTATGTTATATGTCTGAAGCTGAACAAATGGAATCTGTCTCTGACATATAGTGAAAGGAATACTTTGAAATTTCAGCTGTCAGTTTGCCTGTTTCTGAGATAGTTGATGGAGAACCTGGAGAGTAGAAACAACTCTGTTTACCCTTCCATTTGATGAAATCAAAACTCCAAATGTGTAACCATAAAGAGGTGCTAATGTTGATTTATTCATGCCTTGCTGTCAGTGTTTCTATATTTGCACTGGCAAATGGCAGCACTGTAGATGATGCTGTCTCCAGAGACCAGAGTTCAGCTCCCAGCAGGGAGGCAAAGCTGCACTGCTCTCAGATCAGGACATCAGATCATCTGTGCAGCAGGATCCCTGCGTGGTCATATCTATGAAAGCATCCTATAGCACCCTCCTTAGTGTCAGTCTAATGCTGCAGCACCACAGCCTCGTTGAGCTGCACCCTCACCACACAGAGTGTCTCAGAGGGATAAATAAGAGTAAGAGTTTTCTTTACTCTCCCAAGGGAAATCTGTGGTAGACTCTGATGCTGCTTTCAGGCGGCTTCCCAGAACAAAGAAAAGTGTAAAAACAAATCAAAAGTAGGTTTCATACGTTGTGAATACAAACGTCATCAGAGTAAAAATTAGGCCTTTATTGAGACTTTTTTGCAGAGTGAGAAAGGATTTTCAGAAATCAGGCTCATGGATGTCTGGATATAATTTTATCAAAACAAAACTGGTACCATTTGAAAACCTTTTAAACAAAGTTTGATTTGCTGTGAAGCTGAACATTAGAGCTGAAATGATGAATTGACATTTATCAAGCAAAAACTCCAAACATTAATTGGTCCCAGCCTCTGAAATGTCTGTATATATATATCTATGTATATAATTTCTGACACAATTACTTAAAAATGTATTGCTATAATAGATAATTTACTAAAAACAACACATCTGGCTTAATAGAAATACATTCTCCTTCGTGTAGTTTTGTTTCTAATTATAATGACACATTCTGGACTTTTCTAACTGAGCTGGATGAGTGGGAGGCCCAGCTTTGACAGTCTGCAGACCCTGCAGACCTGTGTGTCCATGAGAATGTCAGCTGCTATAAAACTTGTCTCTGACTCTTCTCAAACATTTTGATGGTAGACCATGTCCTTTTACATATGGTGCAACAGTTAATTTGTGAAACAGCAAATGTTGTAGGAGGCAACAGACAGGTGCTTTGGCTTCTGTGTTATCCTGGCTTGGCTTTGCTTCATTGTTATGAATAAAGGTGGTCATCATGGTGGTTATGTGTTAAGTGGAATTTGATTAATGCAGTGGTATTGGCTGAGTATACTGGCATCATGGAGTACTGTAACCTTGTAACCCTGTGCTCACCCTGCAGCCAACCGTTTGTCACTCATGAGAGACATAAAAGTCTTAAATAGTTTGGATTAAAGAGAGCTGGATTGTTAAGTCCCATGTTATTCAGAATCAGCAACAAGTTCTTAGTTGTTTGACATGTTACATGGAATGAATCTTTATTTCTAAATAAACAAATTGTTTAGTAATCACGTGACTGTTGAGAACAGGATCAAGATGAACCAGGACTTGGACATCATAATTTCCAGAAAATCGATAACTGTGATCTAGATATTCACCTTTAGTATAAACCACTTTGTTCCTATTCTGAGCAAACCTTTTTCCAATCACAAAAAGAGCCAAGAAGCTGACTTTGAATTTGAATCCTCTTTGTGTGATACTTCAGAGGGATCCATTGTGCATCCTAAATAGTGTCGCAAACATCCTCAGGGCACAGACTCGTACAAGCTAAAGACGCCTCTGATTGTCAATGCTCAACAGGAGAAGATGCTTCCTCATAACTGTCCATGACACTGGTGCTTATGCTTCAGCTCCTTACCCTGCAGCTGACTGCCTTCACTGTCCGTGTCTATATGTCGGTTTTCATCTGGCCAGTATGACTATGATGGATGGCTTATATCACTCCAGGCTTCTATAATCATCACAGCACCAAGATGTCACTGCCTTGCCCTTCATTCTCAGAGAAAATGAAAACTAGGCTGTGTAAATGTTACCACATTGCTTTGCTCTCCTGCCGCACTATATTTCAACAGGAAGTCATGTGAAAACCTTTGTTGTTAATTTTGGCGAGTGCTTGCAGCAAGAAAGGACGTTGATAAAAACAGTTGCAGGAATTCATGAAGTTAAGGTCCACATGTAAATGTGGGCATTTGAATATATGTATGTGAATTTGGTTGACTCCAGGGACAGACTTTGTCTAGTCACTGAAAGCTCCCATATTGCACCTCGGCCTGCTGACTGTGGTTTAAGGGTGGAGAAAGGTCAGTCCTGCCCAGTGCCCTTTTGTTGACATCTGCCTGATTCAGTTTAATTTAATTAAAGCCGAGGGAAAAAGGTCATGCCAGCTGTAATGCCAACACATGAAGCTAATCAGAAAGGCAAGTGGACACTATTCAAATTTTGCAGGATGTATTTAACTGCTTCCCTTTCCTGTTGTTGTTGGTTCATCAAGCATTTGGTAAACTCATAATTAGATTTAGTTTGCAAGTTAGAATAAACCTCTTCTAGCTTTTTTTCTCTTTCACTCAAATCCAATACTCATATATGAACTGTGTATGCACATGGACCATGTGTAACTGAATAAAGATTAGTAAAGTACCAAGTATTTTCAATTTGCACAGAGATGATTTTCCATCCACTCTGATGATGAAGCAATCCTGCTGAAAGAGCACAAAACAAATCTGTACAAAGAAAACACTTGGCGAGCTACAGGCTCTGGATGTGTGCATGCGTATTAAAAAAAAGCTTTAAACATTTTGTTCTAGACAACAAAGAAGCATTATTGCAATTTAATGGTTTTTAAGAATGCTTAAATTGATGACAGAGTAAAAGTTCAGTTCTGAAGATCACAACATCTCCAGTGATTGTCTGGATTTTTGGCCCAGCAGTGAGAAATTAAATGAAGAACTGAAACGAAGAGCTCATATCTTCTTCTTTTTTTTTAAGTTAAAAACTCACACTCCCTGGAGTCCCTCAGGGATTGATTTTAGCTCCCTTTTTTTATTCAGTTCTTTTTTTTCTCCACGTCATGCATAAACCCAGTATCTCTAATAATTTACAGACAATAATCCACGATGTTACAGCAAACCTAAATTCAGACAAACATGGAATAATACTAACTAGTGATTCAAAACAAATTTTTACTTATGTCATCTTATAAAAAGACGTCAGAGAGAGAAAAGCCATCTTGATGATGACCAGGCTTTGATGTTAAAAAGAGTTGTGCACTTTTCTTTTACTCATGACAAAAAGCATTTCCAAACACAGCAAGCATGTTAAACTACTGAAATCAAAATTTAGTTTGATTCATTTCACCTCCAGTTCATAGAAAAAGATAAAAGGATATGAAATAAAATCTGAAAAGGCAGCTTCTGGGCTGTCCTGGTGGCTCTGCCATAATAGGTTTAGAATTGACCTGGATCCTTTTGTTGCTTTGTTACATTTCCTCTCTGCCTCTTTTCACTCTGAGCAGTCTAATAAAGCAGAAATGCCATGAAAGTAATTTTTAAAAGAGCATTTCTCCTTAAATAGTATTGAATGTCTGAGGCAGGATGCTTCCCCTGATTATTTCTGGTGAATCTATGAGGTATCCACATACTCTATTCAGTGGGGAAATACAGAGCTACACGTCTGAGCTCCCATCAAAGATAGTCGGCAATCCGATCTATAGGGATACAAAAGTAAAAAGTACCAAGATGTTTAACAGCGAGGAAACATTCAATATAACTCTAATATGTAATATCTTTTCCCACCCTCTGCTCCCTTGCCTTGCCATATCAAAATTAAGCCAGTTTTATCCTCCAGTCAGACTTTGTGCTCCTTTCATCTCGACTTTTACAACAGTTGTAAGAGAAGTAACAGAGTGAAAAATTTCTCAGACACATGCAAAACTTAAGTGGCTTAGCATGTTTAGCTTTAATCTGCTGGTAAGAAAAGATGAGCCCTACTGGATAACATCAAGTGTAAAGCATAAATGTTGTCATAGAGTCAATAGTTGAAATCAAACAACCTGTTCTGTGTTACCTGTTTCTGTTTTATCATATGGGCCAAAAGGCCACCATCTCCTCCCACATCTCAGTTATTCTGTGTTTTCTGCATACACACCTGACTCCGAGTTCAGTTTAAAGGTGATGTACAAACAATTGCAAATCACCGTGGTGCTCAACTGTATTTCAGGTTTTGAACAAATGTGTATTATCTCGTCCAGCACAGACAATTGGAGGCAGCTTTTCAGAAAATACTTTTCTGTATATACTGTATGTGTTTTATGTGTTAACCATGTGTAAACATGAATTATGTGACATTTTGTTGAGCTCCAGTTCTATCCTAAAGTGAGACTGTCCACCCATAAAAAACAACCCAATAGGCTCTGTGTATTGTTAAGTCACATCTAGCAGTCGGTCTTTTCAGCAAAAGCCCCAAAACAACGTATACATTCAAGTGACAAAGCCCTTTAGTGGTCATATTACAATTTTTAACAGTTTATCTGTGGATCTGAGGATTTGCTGAGTTTATCACCTAGCATGTCATTATTTTAAGTGTTAATCATTGGGTTCAAATATAGTGATACCTGGAGCAGTGACCTGTACAGATTCAACATCTCTCTCTCAGTTGCTGTGATTGTAGAATGCAAGGGTATAATGGTAATTTTCGGTGATTGTATAGCTGATGAAGGGAATTTCCTACAGTACTGTACATAGTTTTTTTTACAATAAAAGGGTAGGAAAAGAGGAAAAAAACCTTAGAACAAGATCTTTACGTGTCAACGAGCTGCTGATAAGAACAACTTAGACTAATGTAATGTAGCCAAAAGCAGAGGAAAAGAGATTTATTGTCCCTCGAGGGGAACTTTTCTTCACTCTGTGCTGCTGCTGTTGAAGGAAACATCAAAACAGGATTTAACAAATGCAGACAGAATTATGAAAATCCAAGAGCACAAACATCATCAATATTAAACACGCAGACAGGGCAGATATTCACAGTTCAAATGTTACCTGCAGCGTTTTAGCTCCTCATGACATTAATGATTTCTTTTAAATGTTTAATTCAGGGTTCAAATAAGCACAATTAATACAACAAACAAACTTTATAAAATTACTATTAAAACAGAACAAGGATCATGCACCTCTGATCCTTTTACATTGTATGAGCCATTAACTATTTGCTGCACGTTTGAGTTTGTTGCTCTATGGTCTGCAATGCAGAGGAGTTCTGTTGGATTCCATTCAGGGACATAACTGGCCAGATCCTTCTTCTGTAAAAGCTGTGTGATTTTTGTGTTTGATCACGTTGGAAAATCCGTCTTCTGTCAAGTTTCTGGACACCAGGAGTAATCTTTTCATTCAGTGTTTGAGTACACAAACTTGTATTCATAGTGCAGCCCCATATCAGCACACTCCCACCTCCATGTTTCACACTCGGCACTGTATTTGCACTGATCCAAATAAATTTATTTTGGTTTTATCTGACCATGGAAGTATTCATCAAGCTTCTTTTCATATTATTTGGCAAAATTTATTCTTGCAGTTTTGAGAGAAATCATTTTCTTCTTGGATGCTGTCTGTAGAAGCTGACTTCATTCAGTGTCCTTCACATTGTCTGATCACTCACTGAAACATCACTTTTTATAGATAATCCTTGTTCCAACTGTGCTTATGTTCAGTTGCCAATTGATGTTCTTGTACCCTCTCAAAGTCTGGTTTCTTACTTGTTCAGGCAGTTATTTACTATGTGAATAATGTTGCATTAGACACAATTCAGGCCTAAATTGAGAAAGCTGTGGTGTTCATGGGTTCTTTTATAGCCTTGTTCATGCAATTAGCCTTAACTGGAAAACACGGATAATTAAATTTATACCAGTGGTCGTAGGTAAAAAATTACTTTTGCATTAAGGTTGTACTTTGGGCTCTGTATTTTCATTGCAGTCTATCTAACTTGCTTGTTTTTAATAATAGAGAAAGTGAAATGTTAGATAAATATTATGTAAAAATAGAAAGCAAAGTACATAATAACATCCATGTTATGTAAGCTGTGGTAGCTAAACATACATACATATATGGCAATGATCCCGAAGGCTGGTAAAGAATAAACAGAGCTGATTAAATCCCTGGTAAAGAGAATAACAAACACTGCTGAGCATCAAACTTCAAGTGTTTGTGCACCTGCCTGCTTCAAGGACAGGTATTAGCAACTAGCCGACATCAGCTAAAAAAGATTTAAAACACAATGCAATAGGCATTTGGCAATAGGCACCGTCCTTGTGTTTGTATTAGTCCTTGTAAAATAAACAATTCACAAACTAATTTTCACACCATAAAAACCTGCTGATCCACCACAAAGCCTGTATAAAATATCAAGGCCTTGTTCTTCCCAGGTACATCCAGGCTGCAGGTCCACTTACAGTATAAACCCTGCTTCTGTGTTTCTGCTGTGTGAAGTGGAAATGGGCTCCGCATTACACTATTTCTGGCTGCACAGCTGGAAAGCACTTAAAAGGCAAAGCAAGCCATTTATTTCTACTTATTATAGATATATGACTGTGTGCCCACACCAGTAGAAAGACCCTGCTGTGTTGGAAGAAAAGAGGAGGTAGTTCCTTGTTTCCAGCTTTAATAAACATGAAATTCAAATACAAAATGGACCAACTGTGGACCACATACAACAGAAAAGTGTGATTGCTACCCAGAGGCTCATTGATCAAAGTCTGGCCTGTTGACAGGCACCTGGGCTTCCTCATTTCCCAAATCGCCAGGGACCATTGAGGAGTAAATAACTGCTGCTCTTCACATGAAAAACCATGCCAGTTTGCCCACTCTGCTGTTTCTTTTTCCTCTCTCTTCTTCTCACTATTGCTGTTTAAGGCTTTTTACTCTGTTTTAGTTTGGTTCTTAACTGCTTTATTTGCACTTAACGTAATTATAACCCAGCAATGTAACATTTTTATTTTGTTTAATTCTATTTTATACTCATAAAATAAAGTGAAGTCAAATTTCCCTGTCCCTCTGAGACAAGCAATAGACAACAAAGTAGATTTACAGTATGGAGAATCAGAATGAGAGGACACTGAGCGATTTTCAGCTGCCACCAACAAACATGACCTGAGCCACATGACTTCCTCTCCACCATGACCTGGAAAGGGGACAGACTATACAAACATACAAGACACAAAACCAAGCACATCAGTCACATGTCTAGAAGAAAGCAACCGCAACAGAGAGAGTAGAACAAGAATAAGGCTGGGCTCCTGGAGGACGAAGATCCAGATCCAAAACATCTGGAATGAGTAATCTCATTAGCAAGGCAACGTGAACTATACTGTACCATAAAGAAACAAACATGGAAAGAAAAATGAAAAATACTAAAATAAAGAAGTATGATAACAAAAAGGAATGGCAGCGCCCATTCAAAAAATGTATAACTCATTTAACTTCTAGCTTGGTTTACAACATCACATTCTTCACACTGTGTGCTTAATGATCATGAGTTAGCACCCACTGTAAATTTGCTGTGTTATCAGAAAGAACTCTATATCACCCTTTTGTTCTGAGCACTGAGGTGTTTAAAAGGATCAAAACAGTGAAAACCCTCTTTACAAATGTTGAGTAAAATGTTGCTCAACCTATTGATTAGGTTGAATATAGTGAAAAGTCACAGACTAATTCACTCTTTCTGCACAACTTGGATAATCATAAAAACACTGAAATCTTTGAGACATTGCCAGTTCAAATAAGTTGTATGTAAACTGTCTCTCCACCACACACACATTCAGGCAGACCTGCTCTGGGTGATATGAATACACGCTCAGATGTTGTCTCACATTAGGAGTCAGGATAAGGGAGCAAGCAAGAATACAGCCCATCTGTTTCTCTGTGATGTGGCTCCTGCAGAGCGCTCTCCACATTATCAATCGCCCCACTGAGCCAAATTCTAGTAATTGTATCGTATCTGTTGGCACAGACTACAAAGTCACCGCAACTGCTCTGTCATACAGTTGGCACAGAGGACAAATGGAAAAGGCTTTGAGGGTTTTGAGAAGGTACAGTTTTATAAATGCAAACTGCACATTTTCCCTGGAAGTGACTGTCAGTTACTGTCTTCTGATGGTCATGTTTGCCAACTGAACTGCAATATACGCACACGTCTCACATTGAAATATCCAATAACACAGATGGAACAAATGCTTACTGAATTCCATTTTTTCTCCTTTGAGACCGTTTGTGGTATTTCTGGACTGTGCACAGTGGTAACACATGTTTTTTTATGTTTATCTTGGAGAAAATATTTATTTGAAATATGCATGAGTACCTCTCACTGAAATCAGACCACAGACCTGCCAGTTAATGTGGCATGCTTTCTCATTTCCAACCACATTAACTGGAAAATGCATGTTTTCTTTTCCAGGGGATTCATTTGATTTTAGTGTGTAGTTTTCTCACAACAAGTGAATACTTTTTGGAAAGATTGCTACAGTCATGACACAATGCTAAGGTGTGAGAAGACCAAAATTTCAAATATGGACAAAAGATGGCCCTGCACACTTTGGTCCAGTGCCAGTATTTAATAATAGGAGAAAGCATTCAGTTACTGGACCCTGTCAAGGCTAATATTTCACTAAAGGGACTATCAGACCTTATCACTGAATATAGGACTCCTGTGCTTTGCCATGGGAAATGCATTTGACTTGTGGTTCCCAAGATCCATATGAAAAAGGACGAAACAGAGGAGTGCAGTGAAAACATATTTTATTATTAAATTTTCATTGATACCAGCTTGATTAAGGTACCTAGCTATGGATATGATGCAAATATGTTTATTATTGGCTGGGCTGCAGCAGGGGGACCAGCCTTATAAACCATCGGACCATTGGTCAGCCAAATGCCAGACTCCTTTAGCAACTTTTTCTGGAAAGTTTTTGGACAAACCTTAGCTACTTGCTGTAGACGAGAGTTACCCAAGGTCACGCTTTCACTCCACAGGCACACCTCTTTAAGCTGATAGCACAGCAGTTGACATAGATGTGGATGAGCTTCTAACTTTCTCTCTGAGTGAGTCATTTAACAAGTTAATACAGCCTGAATCACAGCACAGCCGTTGTCTATAACAAAAAAACTATAACAAAAAAGAACTTTTGACAGACAGTGGTGCATTTATGTGGAACGCCATCACTTCTCCTAAGAAGCTGATTAAGAAAATTGATTTTCAGGGCCTGAATTAACCTCAACAGATGTTTCCAGAAAGCTCATATTTCTTACTAAATGAGATTAGACTGATTATAGTTGACCCACATTTGTCTCTATCACTCCACTGTGTTATAGCTCATTCTTAGAAGGAGAAACCTTGAAATGTTCCGGGGACGGTAGTTTGTCAGACTGAGCAGCGAGTGTGACTGAACTGAGCTCTCAGCAGCACTGAGCGCGCACTGTTCACTGGATCGTAAAGAACCTTTGTCGTACACACTGGCCTTTTGTTAAAACCACTGTATGAAAAGAGTAGAGCAGAATAGTGAACAGATAATGAAAGTTTACCGCTGGGTTTACTAGAACGAACAGACAATTTGGCAGGTAAACACTGTGGTTCAGTAAATCACCCAGAGGCTCTGACAGAAAGCAGCTTACAGATCTCATGTGTAATTTATCCTGTGTATAAGACACTCTAAAAACAGACGGTCTAACATGGACATTATTTTTTTATGCATAAATATTGTGTTACACTGACGCTGTGTCCTTAATTTTGCTGTTTGTATGTCTATTGTTGCTTTTCAACCAAATACAGCTGTTTTCACTCTTTATAATCCTGGAGAGGTTTGTTGTTCTCTAAAGATTTACAGGGCCAGTAGCCAGTGGAAGGAAAACAACCCTCAGAAATTAAAATTATGTCATGACTTTCTTTGCCACAGCTTCCAATGAACCAAGAACTGAATCCCCTTAAATGTTTAACAGGATTATTGGTCAAAGTAGGTGATCAGCATACTTGTCTGTGATCGTATTACATGAGGTCTAAACTCCTAAAACTCTCATTAAGAATTTGGTTTGGGGTCTAAGGTTTTAGTCATGCGTTAAAAAATGAAAAATTATGCTAAAAATCAGACTTCATTCAGAGTCATGAACTTGTTTAAACAAGATGACAGTTCAGAGTTGTCAGAGCTGAAGGCCAAAACCTCCTCACTCACTGCTCTATTTTAATGTCAAACCACTGTTTCTAGACCTGTCTCCTCTCTGAAATACTTTCTGGCAAGGAAATGTATTTCTCTAAGGCTTTGTGCTCATTTCAGGAAACTTTTGGGAGAGCAGGCTGTCAGGTCTCCATGAACAACCAAAGAGAAAAGATATATGATCTGCAGGCTGTATAACTGGGTGTCTGTAAGGCATGTTATCTGATTTCAAAGCCCTTATATAGTGTTGAGTACTGTTTTTAAAATAGTTTGTCTTAAATGCAAATGAAGTCTTAGTCTTGTTTATGTACTGACCTTCCTGTGAGACGTTCAAAATCATCCACACTTTAAATTCACCAGGGGATAGTTGCTTTCATTTTCTAATTTTTAAAAAACAATTATGTAAATCTTAGTCTCAGTTCCAATTGTCATGAACACTATTATAAAATATGGTTTAATTTATTAAATCTGCAGACACATCAGTTTAAACAGAACTAAATGTTCAGAGGAACTGTGAAAAATAAAGCTAAGCTTTCTGTCTCTGAAATAATTAGTTCAGTGATTATCTGATTCACAGTAAATCATTTTGACATTTGTAATTTTAAATAAATGGGTAGAGTTTTGCATAAAATCTAATTCCATTTATCATAACAAGACTAAGAGTCTACAGTCATGCTAGCAGCTCAGTGAGGTTGTACTTAGGCATAGTGTTACTTTGAGCTTAATGCTGATGTCAACATACTAACATGTTTTTTTAAAGAAGTATTAGATCATAAACAAGAATATGGAACAATTTACATTTTAAAAAGATTATGTTGCTTGATGAAATGTCAGAGGATCAAAGTTATTACAGTTCATATCTTGGGGACCATGAAAATCTGAGGAAAAGTCAGGTCATCACCAAAGTCAGTAGGAATCATCCTCTGCAAACTATGAAATGTGTGTGCAAAATTTCATGGTAATCCATGTGATAGCTCTTGAGATATTTCAAACTGGACCAAAGTGGTGGACAGGCCTTTACCTGGAGCCATGCTGCTAACGTGGCTAAAAATACACCAATGCACATTTACTTTCCTCAGGGTGTCTAAGACATACAGTGAACCCACACCAGCTCAGGAAGTAGCCACAGACCTCTATAAAGTTAAACTTACATGGTTGGTCACTAGGGGCAGTTTCAACAAAGGAAACATGGAGCACTTAACATGCAGACTATTGAGTGAACATCTGAGATAATAAATTGCTCAATATTAAAGGTTATTTCACTAGGTGCTGTGTAATAGTTATAAGTGGTAATGAAAACGTTTCAGTTCAATAATCAATTACTCGTTTAAGCAGTTTGTCAAGCATTAATGTCCCTGTTTCCAGTGAAAGTGAGATGTGAGGATTTTCTATGTTCCTGTGATACATCAGTGGCTCACCAGAAGAGCACTGTTTCAGAGCAGATGTTATCCAAACATTTCTGAGTAGCTCTTTTCCAAACTCTACAAGAGCCTCCACAGACTGAGGCTCATTTAATGGATTTGTTTTTGTGAGCCACCATCCTCCTACCAGCTTGAACTCTTTGTTAAGACCCGATGACAAGCAGCAGAAAGAGTTCCCCGCTGGTCTGATGCACACGGTCTGGCTCTTCACACCAATCTTAGCTTTGGGCCACTCCATATGATGCAGTTTAACACATCAGTGTGTAGCATAGGGATTATTTGAAGCAGTCTGGATGTGTGAGTCATTAGTATGCTCATGCAGGATCAGTCAGTCAGGCTTACACACTCAGATTTCACTCAGTGTGTCTCGCTTCACTGCTGTCAGAGTTGCATCATTAAGATGTTCTTCCTGCTTCGCAGATCAGCTTGTTTTTAAAGAGGAGCAGTGGTGAAAGGTTTTACAAAGAGATTTATCAGTGTATAAATATATATATTGTCAGTATTTTATTTCCCTGCGTGTACAAAAGCATACACAAAGACTACAATACAAACAGTTATCATTGATGTATAGTGAACATAACTCGTCAGTCGGCTTCCCTAAAAGCATCTTAAATGTTTCATATTGAGATTTAGGTTAAATATATGTTTAGAGCAAGCAAACTGGCTCCTTAAAAGACCACTAAATGTTACTGCTGTTTTCTCAGTGTGGTCTTATATCAGTCATGAAGAAATGTGTTAAATGTAAAGATTTAAAGCTTCCTGTGTTTACATTGAGAGGTATACTTGTAGTCATTGGTTTTGTGGTTTCAGGACAAAATCAGTTATAATTCTGCTTTATTGATCATGCCCAGTTAATGTAAGTGTGCATTATGCACATCTGCAAGGATGGTAGTATAGTGTGTAAGTGTATATAACTCTGAAAGTACTATACTTTATGGGACAACATTACAAGATATGACATTTCTTTATTTATTTGGTGCAAAGACAAAACTGACACATGTCGCTCTTATTTATTTATTTCTGCATCTTTCAAAGCAATAAATAAAAGTTATAAGAATGTAATGTGACTTAAGAGTCCTCCACTTTGTTACAATTATCTGCTTTCTGGAGTGTTTCTGTCAGCTGGAAAAATGTGGTGACCTTTTGAGTAAAGTATCATAGTTCATTGCTGTGAATCCGTACACCAGAAAACAATCAATATCAGCTCTCACTCTGGTGTATGAGGATGAACTGAGACACTGACAACAGTATCTCTGTGATTTGTGAGCCTTGTCTGCTTTATTCAGATGGGACACAACGCAAAAAGGCTGCATGGTTAGTGTTCATGAATTTAGTAAAAGTTATCAGATTGACTCGTGGGATCCCTGATAGTCAATAGCTGCAGTGGGAGCTGGGCATAGAGAGGACAAAGCTGAAGAGATATAATTAGAGGAAAGAAAAAAATTGTGGAAGGGAAGAGAGTGTGAGGGAGATGTAGAGGGTGAGGAGGAAGGAAAGACAAAGGAGGACGGAAAGAGGAAACAAAGTAGAGAGGAGAAATGAAACACGAAGAAGGGATAGCAGGAGGGGGGAAATCATGTTTAATGAAAGGCACAGCAGACTGCTAAAATAGTAAAATAAATCAAGAAATGACTTGTTAAAAGCTGCACAGATTATAATGAGCGATACACAGAAAGGTAAAGGAGCCAAGGGGTCCAATTAAAGTTTAATCATTTCCAGGGAAGGTCTCAAACTGAAGATAAATGTGTTGTCTGGACTTTGGCAAACTCCACATATTCATCCCCTCTCATTCTGGGAGAAGCTACAGTTCATCTAAAACTCTGATCTATTACAAATTCTGCCCATTTAAGAAGACAAAGGTATAAAGGATTTGGACGGATGCATACTAGTCGATATCTAATCTCTCCACTGTTCTCCTCACTCTGCCAGGAGACAGGAGCAAAGAGGAGGAAATGTCAGGAGAGCTGAAGTATGAGAGGCATGTACTGGAGACAGGCAGCCCACACACTGATTCTCACTTCCTCTAGGAAAAAAAAAAGTGTCTATGATGATCGAACAACTGTGATTGAGATACAGTATAATCGCTCGAGACAGATTCTCGGCTGGTTAGAGACACAGTTGACCACAGTTTTATCATTGTGAGAATGTCCTTGACTGTGTTGAGGAAGCATCCAGAACAAAGCTCCTAATACACAGTCTGTACCTGAGGTCATCAGCAAGCACCTATTGGGTGATTTGGGTCAAATGACACCTAGATGTATGGATTAAAGGTGAAAGTTTTTTAGTCATTTAGGTTAAACTTAAAGATGCTATATGTACGTTTTTGCTATCACTACATAGCCAGCATTAGCATGAACAGCTGTTTACTTACCATTGTTGTGTTTCCAAGACAAGAGGTTAGAATACGCCCTCTGGGCAGCGCTACTTCTTCATCCTCTCATTTTGGACTGAGGGCAGACTGGAAGCTACAGTGATGAACGGGGGCTAGCTGGTTAGCATGCTAACTTCAGTAGCAAAAATGTGCTTTAAAGTTTGATGCACAACTTCTCCTCTAGACTGGTAAGGATACAGCTGTTAATGCTACAGAATCTTAACCAAATTTAGCCCTTTTAACAGATGTTTTTGTTTATGTCGCTTTATGCTTGAAATATCCATAAGCACCCACTGCAGCGCTCTTCTCTAGCTTTGCTGTGTGATCAAGCACACTTTTTCTCCTTAGCAGTGGTCGCAGTTTTCACCCCTAGGACTGAATCGACAACGACAGACTCTGGCTTCAAACTAATAAGTAGTCAGACTTCATTGGTCTGTTCCAGGAGGCAGGTTTAATGAGTGATCTGGATAACTCTGCTGATTAAAAGCCAGAAAAACTAGGCAGTGTTGTATATTGGAGGAGTTTCAGGGTTTTACTCTGCAAAGTTCTCTGGATTACTCCAAATAGATGGCTCGTGTCTGATTAAAACAGATTTTTATGCCAAAAACAAGAATTAAAGGTTTCTTTCCTGCTTGAAAACTGTTTATCATTGACAAACTAAGCATTTTGCCAGGTATTGTACAGAGGTTGATTGCATTGCCATAATTTTTTTCTGGATCTGGAGTCTGGATATGTCTGAGTACAACACTATTCAGGACAAAGAGAGAGAACGCTAGAAAAGGAAGCATTTAGGTGAACGAGGCTCCAAACGGCCAGGTAAAACCAATTCACTGTTCTTAATGTAGCTTTAGGGATCAGTGATATGGAGCTGCCACTTTATCCCTCCATCTCCCCTCTGTGTGTTCACCACCATTCAGCCCTGAGCCGTCTGACCCAGACTGTTCATCACACAGCGCTGATAATGTCAGAGGAATCTTTGACAATTGTCCTGATCAAATGGCTCAAGTGAGACAATTCAAAGGGAGTGTAATAGTCTGTCTGCTCATCTCGACTGTCTGCTGTCACTGCTCTGCGACAGTGTTTCAAACAGACGTCACGGTCCACATTTGCACTGTCTGAGATCCTTTTGACATTTATAAAATACTGTTGTAGATGCATAAACACATGGCTATACTGTAGGGTCTTCTTTAAAATTATGGAATACAGATTAAAACATGACAGTACTTCACATACAAACACAAGAATCTGCACAGTTATCAGCGGGGGTTGCTCTCAGTATTTCACCATTTAGAAAGTTTGGTTGGCTTTTTCTATTGAAAACAAAACCTATGTGTTGGAATTGTTTTAATTTTCAGCAAAAAACTCATTTGGAACAAATTCCAAATACTGAGATGACTAATTCTAATAAACAGCTCTCTTTTGTACCAGTTCTGTTCATTCTTGCTGCAGGAGAGGGCAACATGCTGTTTGGCAACTGTTTCATATAAGAGTGAAATCTTCAACATAGAGCATATAAGTTGTGGTTATAGCATAGTAGCATGTTTCTTGTTCTTGTTTTGCTGTGTACAGTTTTATATACAGCACTGATTTAGTACAGTGGTTAAGTTATGGACTATGCCATTATTTAAAAAAAGAATTAGAGAAAAATCTGTAATTCTGTACAAAGTGAATCATTGTTAAGGAGAACAGGCACCAGGGCCACCATGTCACTGTGATCACAAAGTCATCTTGTGAAGGCACAAAGAAAAGCGAGCGGAGGAAGGAGCCAGAATAGATTTTTTAGGTGCAATTAGTCTGAGCAGAAGAAGGCAGGGGATATGATTCATCACTTACCACTTGCCAAGTGATGCACTTTAATTTGCATTTAAATCTGTCTACAAATGGAGAGAATCCTTTTCTTTTAAGGATTATTTGTAAGGTAGCACAGTGGAGAGAGACGATAATTGTAGTGCTTCTGTAGTTTTTTGGCTTAATCTTTTTACTCCTTGTTTGTTAGTCACTCTGTAACTTCCAGAATTAGCAAACTTATTAGTATTATTATTGCGGATTATGTTGTAGAGCTTATAGACTTATCTGCTGGCTGATTAAAGTGTTGCTCAGTCAGTCACTGCCCCCTCTGATGAATGAGAGTCAGTATGTGACTGTGGATGTTTGCTCAGTCTCAAAACATTAGCCTGAAATGAATTCTGACTTTGTATTTAACCCCTGGATGCTGGTACAGATGTAAATCTTTAAAAACAAGATGATAGTCTCCTTGTTTAAAAAAAGGCTAATTAATTTCCTAAAACAACTGGGTACTGTCTGTAGCAAACACTATTCAAATAGCAGTACATGTGCTGGGGGCTATTTTCAGCTGCGGAGTAATAAACATTTGTTACTCTAGTGGGTATGTATGATGCAACAGTGTGACTCACAGAGAATACGTCATTACATTATTTTTGGACTTTTTATGTGATTTTCTAACAATAAGAATTTGTTTTCTTCTGCCTGGTCCTGGTGAATCCTCCATCACATACAGATGTGTGTTCACAGCTGCACGGAGAATCAGTTTGGACACGTAGAGTTTATAATTGGGAGAGTTTTTGTAAAACTTTGTGAGGCGTGTCACCACGGCCAATCGAACTACACTCTGCCGCCTGAGTTGTTTTCCTCTCTGTATGAAGAATGTGTTATTGTTACATAGCACCATTGATTAGCACTTTAATCGTAAACATCATTGCTACTGGTTGTTGTTTAATTGCCCAGAATGCAGCGCTGCGACTGCGCCTCTGGTGTGGTGCAGAGATTGATCATGAAAAATGAAGTGCTTGTGACTCAGGACAGGGCCCATCTACTCTCAAATAGAAGTATAATGAGGGAGAGGAGGAGAGCACAGAGGAGCAGAATAATGAGAAGAGAGAAAGAGATGGAGAGAGAGAGAGAGTGAGTGAGAGGGAAGGAAAGATGTTAGTGGCGAGGTGATGGCGGTAGGAGATGCAGCAGCACAGTCAAGTGACTCAACTTAAACCACATGAGTGAGCTGAGTGTGTGTGTGCAGATATCTACTGTCTTTATTTACACAATGTGGTTGTTTTTGCTTTATTTTTTTCTTGTTCCTATGGAAGAGAACACGACAAATAACTTGTGAAGGAGTTCACATTCCAAAATATTGAATAATCCATCCTGAACCATTAGAATAATAATGAAATTTAGAACAAGATTAATGCTGTATATTGGCGTTCTCTGTTCCGTTCCTCTGTAATTAACAGTGTGGTTTTGAATGAGGCGTGCAGGGTCATAAAACTCAATCAGCGCGTAATTAGAGTCAGAATCAAAGTTCCATTCATTTGTCAAATACAATAGGTGCAATAATCTGACTCGACTTAACTGCTGCTGACACACTGCGGTGGTGCGAAGTACAGGGCTGATAACAGCAGCGCAGGCCAAAATGTTATCTGGGCTGAACATACAAACAGATGTAAATACCTCTGTACCACACATTTTTGTCACCCTGTATGCTTCCACCCATTTTTCCTCAAAAAAGCCAAATGAATAAATAGATAATGTATTGGGGGTATGTAACTGACTCCAGACCGCAGGCCTTGTTGCACATCACTCCCCTTCATATCACCATAGAAACTAATGGACCTTTCTCACAGCATATGTTTTGACTTGTCATAGGAGGAAAGACACAGTTGTTAATAACATTAACAATGACTCTGTTCCATTAAAGTATCCCGGTAAGATATGATAGTGTTACAGTGAGAGCATGCACAACACCAGAATCCTGTAACTGAATCATTTATTTTATTATTTACACCTGTGCTTCCCCTTTTGTGACATTTCAACATGGCTTCTGTGCATATAACATCACTACAGGGTATCTGTGATTACTTTCTGTATTGGGGCATTAACTAAAACTAAAATCAGTATTCAGAGCCTGTACTTACTGCTTCATAGAAGCATCTGCAGCAGTTACTGACCCAAGTCCTCTTTGGTAACTCTTTACAAACCTTATGCACCTGGACACCTTGGACTTTTGGAGGGCCATTCAAGGACACATGCAGTAGAGATATATCCCAAGGCCACTCCAGCATTTTCTCGACTGTGTACCTCACATCTTTGTCACTGAAAGGTGAACCTTCACCCCCATCTGAGGATCTTAGCAGGTACCCTTCTGTGACCTGTCAGTATTTAGCTGCAGTCATCGTTCCATCAAATCTGACAGTTTCCCTGACCCTGCTGCTTTTGGCAAACTCTAAATATACTGTTGTACTGTATGCTTTTTACTTAGGAGAGGCTTCAGTAGCCACTCTTCCATAAAGGTTTGATTGATGGAGTACTTCTGGTTGTCCCTCTGGCAGGTTCTCCCATCTCTGCGGAGGTGCAGGGACCCTCTTGCCAGTTACTGACTGTTCTGCTTGGGTCATGGACTGTGTCACTCCCTCGTGCACTCATTCACTACCCTGTATATAGTAGATGCTCAGTAGTATACACAATAGTGAGCAGAAAATTGAGCTTTTGGACACTTATCACTGAAGTGAAGTGTCACACAACTGTAGAAAATGAGATCTATAAAATGGGACCCATTTTACCAAAAACTAGTGTAGAATAATGGCTATGACTCACTAAACACTAAAACATTTGCTTTTTTTTACCACTCACGACCACTCTGAAGTCAGAGTTTCATTTTTCTTCAAGTGACAGAGATACTAGAGAAAGGATAATGACTGTTGTGTTTGTCTGTTCTTCTTTTGTGTACATTTCACAGCCATGTTTGTTCTCTGGCTGTGTCGGTGCTCAATAAAACTGAGATAAACCAAGTGGAGCTCACACTAAAGTAAACTAAGCTTTGAGGTTGTCAAATACTGTGAAAAGTCCATAAGAAACAGATTATTGACTCTTTTGAGAGTGTTTTTGTAAAGCAAACAGCTGGAACAAACAGCTTGTAATCTGTCTTAAAATCTGTGTCTCATCCCTGAGGATTCAGCTCAGCCTGACAGCATGAATAAGAAGTGTTTGCTGTGGCAGACGTGTGTCCTCACTGCAGTGGCGCTTGTTAGGGTTGATTGATTGATTGCATTTGTAACTACAGTTTTGATTATGCGTCCCTTGTTTGCAATCAAATGGCCCTACTACAAATTAATACACATTGTGCCATTGTAGGGGCTGATGAAGGTGGCAGTTTATATGGAGGGTGTCCTCAGCTACCCCTGTGCTGTAGAGGTGCTGCTGTGCATTAGCAGTGACAGATTTGCTGTAGGGTCACCTCTGGTTGTTGGAAAACACCCAAGAAACTAAAACGTATGAGATTCTGAATGTCTTTAATCTCTAGTTTGCATTTGCCGCAGCTCAGAGAGAAAATTGAAACGACTGTGAGGCTCGGTTGGTTGACCAGAATAAAATGGGAATAAAACAAAAAGGCAGAAAGTGACATTTGGGGAATTTTGTAAAATGCTAAGCACTACATCAAGTCTAAATGCCAAACAATGTAATTTACAAGACCAGTGACTGCTGTTTTGTAAAGTGGGAGTGGCGAGCTCATCCCCTGTAGCTAATTTATGACACAATTATAGTGACAGATAAAGTTAATAGAGTCAGTGTAAGGCACGAGGATGACCAAACTACCTGACCTTAATTTCTTAACCCACAATCTTTCTTTACATTTGGGGGACACAGGATGATTTGTTACCACAGTTTCTGCACTGTGATTTTCATACTAATGGTCACTTAATATAAGATGTTGAAATGAAAGAATTATTTGCACTTATATTGCAATTTACACAGTATTTATGTTAGGTGATTTATGTTAGGTGATGATTTTATTATTATATGATATTATATATGACAAACGTGGAGAACGTGCTCAGAAAGTTTTCCATGTTTGCAGAAATATTTGCAGTGGTGCACACCTCTATCACAGAGATAATATTATGGACATGGATTGCATCTGAGTCACAAGTGATACTGCAGAGATTAAGCCAAGCGAGGCAGATGTACAGATTCAGAGCACCAGAAAAGAGCAGTGTGAGGCTGAGATGGTGCTTTTGCTTTAGCACAGATGAGGATCTCTGATACACCTCCGTGAGTTGACCTCAACCATTAGTATGGACATGATTATACTCCTTCTGCCACTGCCTCCAGGCTCAGCCCAATGATAGAATGTGAAATTACATATGAGAGTTTTCAATCACATATTTAACAGGTCTGGTCTTGAACCTGTCAGCGAGCAGAGAATACTTTTATCTTTGTGTAATTATTTCTGTTCGCTACCTAACCTGAGAGAGCCACAACTTTTAACAAGAAACCTACAGCCTTATTATCCCACTCTGATCCATTAAACATTTTACACACCTCCACCACCTCCATCTGTTACATCACCTCTCTCTGACCCTTGATCTATGAACCTGTGCATGTGACAGTCTCTACCTGGTCCATCCTCGCCGCCTTGCTCAGCCCCTCCCGCCACGCCTCTCTCTTCCCTCCCGTCCGTGCAGGTCGGCGACCAGATCTTGGAGGTAAACGGCCGCAGCTTCCTGAGCATCCCGCACGATGAAGCCGTCAGGGTCCTGAAGTCGTCACGGCACCTGATGATGACGGTGAAAGACGTGGGCCGCTTGCCGCATGCCAGGACGGTGGTGGGTGAGACCAAGTGGATTGCCAGCTCGCAGATCGCAGAGAGCTCTGCCAACAGCAGCGTGGCAGGGTGAGTTTCTAAACCTGCTTAGAAAATGTGATTCAAGAGTTCCACTCACTATTCAGTTTTTACGTTGTATTAATTTCTAAGGTAACAAGCAACAAAGTTACATTTTGAGAAATTAAAACATCAAGTGGAAAATGTTGGTTCATTCAGGTGAATTATTAATCATCGTCAACACGGAAATTCAGTGCTAAATGAATGATGAATAACTGAATGAATGAAGACAAATCCTGTTAAAATAATAAATAAACTTCAGTCACCTTTTGAACTCAGCCACCCACAGAGGTAAAAAAAACACATTAAAGCACATAAAACAAAATGAAGGTAATAAAATAACAGAGTGGTAGTAAAAATAAAATGGTTTTTGTTTTTCAAAATGCTCTCTTGTGAGAGATAAAAACCAAGTTAACTGATAATATCAACCCTAACACAGTTCAAGCCAGAGGAAATTTAAAGGAATAGTTTGCCATTTTAGGACAGAACTCTAATTTGCTTTCTTGCCAGGAGTTAGACAAGTAGATTGATACCACTCTTGTGTCTGTCCATTGAATATGAAGCTACAGCCAGGAGATGGTTAGCTTAGTTTAGCACAAGACTGAAAGCAGGGGAAACAGTTAGCTTTGTCCAGTACTAACAAAATCCACCTCCCAGCACCTCTGACGCTTAATATTTAACACATTAAATCTCATTTGTTTAATCTGTACAGAATCCAAAGTGTGAAATTGGCAGCTTCACAATGACAAGACTCCCCCTGTTTCCAGATTCTGTTAAGTCTACAGACATTAGAGTGGTATTGATCTTCACCTCTAACTGTCAGCAAAAAAGCAAATAAGCATATTTCTTATGATGAACTGTTCCTTTAAGTCAGGTCTTGTCCAGAACATTTCAGTTTGGGCTGTAAATCAGAGATCAGAATCATCTCTGAAACCTTTGCAATACAAAATAATTCTATTGTATCATTTGCCACACATAAGATGATTAAAACAACTGCACATGAGCAAGATAATAACCCGTAAATGTAAATTCATTTACCTGAAGCATTCTTTTAACTGTTAGTTAGGCTTTTTAACACAGATCATTTTCATCAGGTTAGTAACTCTGTCATTTACTAAGCCTGTCTTGTTGCATGTAGCACAGAGACTTTCAGATGTTAAGGGATTTACCAACAAGTGAGGAACTATCAAGAACTGTCACGTTGTTAACACAACAGAGGGAAGTTTCACATTTTATTTTCACAGTGTCTGTGGGCTACTAGCTAGGATTTAAAACCACAGATCACTGAAGACATCACAAAAGATTTTATGCTTTCCTGATTATTTAAAACAAATTTAACAAATTTGAAACTACGCTAGTTTCACTGATGAAAACTGGCTTGTCTTTTTCCTGCTTACAGTCCAGCAGGAAAAAGACTAAGAAAAACAGCCAGAAAAACATCCCCTCTGCCTTAGAGTAAAGGAGACGCCGCAGACTTTACCCGACTAATGTGATCAGACGTCTGTCCCAGTGATGGCGGGACTCTCACTCACAACCTTTTTGCAGGAAAAAAAAAAACATGCAGCTTTGTTGGAAAAATGCCAGAGCTCCTCTAAAAATGCCACACCTGAGCGACTCATCTGCAGCTCATGACCTGGAATAAATGTGATCCCCAACAACCAAATTAAAGTCTGTTGTAAATGCCAGACTAATTTTCTCATCAACTCCGTAACACCCAACACGACAGCCCAACAAGTCAGAACTTGTAATTCCTCTCTGATTCTCCAAAACAAACACAGCTTTAAAATGCATTTAACATTTACATCGACAATTAATTTCTGTCAAGTTCCCCCCCAGAGACGTCTTGTAATGGTTATTACAGTGTTTCTTGCAGAGGCAGCACAGCTGAGACAGATGTTGTTCTCTGTGTGTATTAATTTTTTCCACTCTGGTGTCTCTGCACAAAAACTAATAAGACATACCTGAAACAACAGCATGTTTTTTTTTTTTTTTTGTTTCATCTGTAGTTAAAATGCCATTCATAACTATGAATAAATTTACGTGAATGTCATGAATACATTTACATAATTCCTACAGAGTATTGAAGTTTAATTTCAAAATTTTAATAATTTAAAAAGGAAGAATTGGAAAATGCAAGTAAAACAGTTGCCTCCTTGAATGACTAGGTGCTTGAAACAATGTGTTACTAAGAATTTTGTGTCTTTAGCTTGTTGAGTGCATAAAATTACATCAATTCCATACATACATTTCCATAAATTCAGAAACTTCACTTTTCATCAAATTTTAAGTAATGATGTAAAATACTTACCAGAGGGCAGGAAAAAAAAAGTTATTCTCTGTTTTACTAATCATTTTTTGTCTTTACTATGTTGCATACATAAACTTAGAGAAACTCCATGAATAAATTTTCATTATCCATGGATTTATTTCACATTTTTTCACAGTTAAGAAAAATTGTATCAAGAGCAGTTTTTAAGTTAAGAGTTAAAACTTTTGGTAATGTTGCAGCTAGGAATAAAGTTTTACTCAAGAATTTGCTCTGTACTGCCTGGGTTGCCATGTTGCATATTTTAATTTGCATATATTTCAGTGAGATTATAGTGCTGCGCACATACACAGTACTTAGTTTATTTAGCATCTAATCCTTAAAAAGTGCCAATTATCTGACAGTACAGGGAGGAGCGGCCAGGGAGGAGACATTTTAAAAATCAGTAAGAAAAGAGAATAACTGGCTGAGTTGGTCTCAGAAGTCAACTGGGCTAATTGAATTTGAATCCCAAAACAGGTCTCCACGCTGAGTTTAATGTGCAGTTGCAGGTGGGATTGCAGTATTCTTCAAACTCTGGTTTAATTATATATTTTCATTATTTCTGGCCCTGAGGGCAGCACTTTGAGTTGTCGCATTTACTCGTGGATTTAGAGCCTATTACTTCGTGGGCACTTGAGGATGTAAAGACTGGTGCTGAAAAAAATTACACTTCAAAAATACTGTACCTCTTTTTATGTACTCAGAGAGAGAGAGAGTGTATTGGTGTGAGTCTGTGACATGCATTTCAATGTCTGCGCTTTAATTTTATTGAAAAGCCTGACTGGAGGACATGCACATTTAACGTTTCCTGTAAAAATGCCTTTTCTGCTCAGCAGTCTCTCTAAGGATCATGAGAGCCATGACGAGAGATTTAAAAATCTGTGCTACTCTGCATTTATCAGCCTGTGATAAATGAGAAATATATTCAAGAAGATGAAAAGCTGTCAGTCAAGATATTTCAAATCCTCTTTTCCATTCCTAGCTCCAAGATATAAAAAACACACACATATATATATATATATATATATATATATAAATAACTTCACATTGTGCATGTGTGTATGAGTGTATGTAAGAGCAGTCTAAAGATATCTTCAGTCCAATAAAATTATCCCTTACTCTGCACTAAAAAACATGATGTCACAGGTCAGATGCAGGTTGTAAATAATAGAAAAGCATCTCTACCGTTAACACAGTATAAGAATGAAGCTGCAGTTTGTAGTCAGGTTATTTATTATTACAGAGTTTACATACATTTAATAATTTTATTACCTTTATATTTTTTCATCCAGCTGTGCTAGTTCTTTGTCTTTTCATAATAGTGATTACATTTTAATCAATAGACCAGTGACATTATTATTTATATGTGCATATATGAATGAGGACTTCGCTGTCCCTCAGTGATTAATTTGTCTTCTTCCTCTGTCTCTGTGCAGCTTCTCAGTAGACCAAGGAGCATCTGCACCAGGAAAGGTGAGTAATTTCCTCTTTGTGTGTGTATGTGTCAGCGTGATGAGTCTTTTCTCTTGGGATATAATTATCTATCTGTGTGTCGGATTGTCTGTTAACACCACCATTGGCCTGGAAAATGGTATTTAAGAGTTGCAGTGATACAGCGGTGTCAACGCCCGCTGTTCAAGTCTGTTTGAGCAGTATCTGTCAAGTCTTACCTTTTACCCGTCCAACACACATTTTAATGTCTTAGCTAAGAAAAGCTCACATATTCTCATGGTACCTTATTTTTTTAATTTTATTTTTATTAAATATAACCCAAATTGAAGTTTCATTCAATCAAAAAACCTGATCAAGCAAAACAAAAAACACAGAAATTGTTCCAGCACTGTTCCAGCACAGTACATATTTGTTTATTGAAGTTATTTATCAAGCATAGAAGTCAAACATTTGTTGGGTCCAACTTTTTAAATGTTTGAATGACAAGCACAGTGATCTCAATTCAAAATCTAAATCTAAAATCTAATCCAGAAATTTTTGGTTTACTGACTCTATGCTACATTAAAGGAGCTATTTGTAAGTTTTGCTATTGGTACGCAGCCAACATTAGCATTAACAGCTTTACTACTACAGTCTAGAAAAAATGTTACAAGTTCAGCATCAAACTTCACTCCTTTATTCACCAAGAGCTTTCTCCAGCAGTGTTCTATCACATTTTTTTTTCACTGAGGTTAACATGCTAACCAGCTAGCCCCAACTTGTCTCGTCACTTTCCGATAATGACTCAGTGTAGCGTCCAGTCTGCCCTGAAGACGTAGTGTTGCTAGGAGGGCGTATTTGAATTGTAAACAGAACGATGGCTGAGGCTCTTGCTCTTACAAATAGCCCCTTTAATTCCCCCAAGGCTTTCAAACACACCCCATCAGCAAAAACAGGCTTGTTATTACCCTATACCATGAAGTGTCCTTAACTCGCTCATCACACAGTGTACTTCCATTGTCTTTACTGTTGACTTTGACTGTGACTTTGTAAAGCAAGAGGGAGAATGGAGAAATAAGAGGAAGAAAGTTGGAAGAGACAGCAGCTGATGGAGGGAAAAAGGGGAGGTGAGAATGAGGGTAGGAAGGTGAAAGGGAGAGCTCACTTTTCATTAAGGAGGCTCTGTTGGACAGTCTTCGTCTGACAGGGGGGGGACACCACGTAGAAACACCGTAAGAGAGATCAGAGTGAGTTAAGATGGAGGCTGGGGGTATTTTTGAGAATACAAGAAATATATTTCCTCCAGGCTGGGGTCCAAAGAGGATTTAAAAGTAAATTATAGATGTGGCTTTAAAACTGTTAGCCTTTTAACACAACGACTGGTGTGCACAGCAGTGGCCTTTTTGTCAAAGGTGCCCTTTTCAGACAGAAAAACCTAGATTGGATTGTATCGGGGGAACTTCTACCTGATCACAAGCTGTGAGAGTAATTCTGCAGGAATATACCCAACATTAATAAGTGTTGCAGTATTCCCACTACACAGAGGTTGCTGAATCCATTTACTCACCAAACCAACAGATTGATATATACCTAATAAGAAAAATAAGTTGTTTATCAGTGCCTCTCAATTGTATGGATAAGATCTGGTGGAATTTAGGTAATTTGAACTGCTTGGTCAAGGGTGTCCTCATGGTTAAAAGAATCTAGCATGCAACTGCACTCTCTGGTGTTTTAGTCACAAGTAAAACTACTAAAAACCCTCTCAGTTCTTTCAGTTATTTTCTATGTTTTCTCTGTTCACAGTACAACTTAAAGATTAGCAGGATAATCAAAAAGGAAATATAAGTATAGCTCATTTAAAAGCATTTAAACTAAAGACCAGAATGACCGAAGTCATTTTTTTGGTGAGGACAGTTTCTACCATTAACACTTACACTATGATACTATATTAGTAGTGCCAGTAAGAGCATTGCAGCTACAACAGCATCTGTAAAACTAATATGATCTGTGGATTTCCTGTGTGCAATAGCTGGAGCGTTACAGAGTCCTTCACTGCGTGGTAGTCGTGTGTGAAAAAGCATCTCTGCTCTCCAGCAGCCTCCACTAGTCAGCCTGGAGAATTTATGACCACTTGGTTGCCTTCATCCTCTCCAGGAATTTACAGGACACTTGCCTTCCTATCCAGTCTCCTATCCAGTGTGTGCAGAGAAATAAGTCAAGTTCCGTGTGATGAAAAACCATCAGAACTGTGAGAGGTGCCTCACTGCAGCTGTTGAGCTGGGACTTGATTTAACAGTGTAAAGAAACTAAAGATTGTATTGTAACGAAGGTCAGAAATACATGTTTACTGTGTTCTCTACCTTGAAAAGCTGTCCTTGTATCATACTACCTTCAGCAATGTTTTTTAAAACTTCCCCTCTGGAGAGTATCATGCGTGGGACCTGTAATATTTTCGCAGAAATGCTTTTTAGATTGTTTGTTCAGCATTGCTGCTTAATTCACAGCTCACTGTGAAATTGAGGTGACAAAAGTCCCAAGTTCAATCTGAGTCTTTGATGTTGTAGTTACATGACTGGTGTCTTTGCAAATTGAATAAGGCAAAATACCTCAAAACTGCCCCAGTGCATCTGCCCTCTTAGAGTCTGTGTATCACGGTCACGCACGTATACAATGAGATCTGATGCGATTTGATACTAAAATCTGTTGAAAAGATTTCCTTTCACATCCACAGATGCAAACATACTGTGACGTTTCTGATCTGTGATACTGCAGAATATCCTTTCATTAATCTAATGCAAAAAAAAACACATGCATGCTGATACAGTTTGAGTCTATCCTGATGTCCCAGTTGAGGTGATGTAGAAGATCAATAACCTTTATTAAGACACTGTGCAATCCACTCAGATTTAGAAGCAGACCCTCATATAAAAGGCTCATCAGGTGTGAGACGTTATGCTGACAGTTCATTTAGAAATCTCTGAATGAGGAGAGAACAGAAAACTAATTGTGAGATTCAAAGGAAATCATTGTCATGGGATTCATTGCCCATATTTGTAAGGTTTTCTCCTCTATTTTCCATTGTGGCTGTCAAAGAAGCATCATGACAATACGAATGCTTACCTAATTAATTTCACTCCATTCTGTAGCCATTATTTTTCCTGTTCACTGCAGAGCAGGGTAGTGGGTGCAGATAATAAAACAGAGAGGTCTTTAGCCTGCATCGCCAAGACAGTTTATGTGAACAACACATGCTGTGCTCCTGGACTTCACAAATGGAAGCAGTTCAGCAACAGACATTTATACTCCAACCAGAAAGGTTTTAATTCGCTGCAGCAGGTCTTTAAAATATTGGTTTGAGGACCTTTGCCATGTGTAAGTTCAGTGTAAGAGACAGTACAGGTTTATATCTGCAGTGAATTATTTCATTGTCTTGACCACTGGTTGTTGTGCACAGCTGTGCTTTGAGCTAAATGCTCACATCAGCACGTTAACAGTCACAGTGACAGTGCTATTATGTTGATGCCAAGAAGATTTAGCATGTTCAGCATCTTAGTTTGTTAGCAACTATCATTTTCTCATTAGCACTAAACACAAAGTACAGCTCCAGCTGTTGCTAATTTAGTCACAAACAGTTTGCTCATAAACAAAGGATAGGACAAATTAAAAGTTGACCGGTGATGGCACTAGCTGTAAACTACCACCAATGTGGAGTCAGTTCTCACTCTTGTGCTCTGAATACTGTTGTCTGAATACTGTTGGTTGAGGTGGTAGTGAAATGGACTCAGATCCCTGTTAGAGAATCAGGCTTCAGAGAAGGGATGTCCTTTGTTTATTGTCTATTTTGGTAGAGGCAGTGGGGACTCGTGTGTGTGGTTTGTAACGGAGCACACATCAAAGGCATTAGTCAAATCAAACAAACAACCATTTAGATATGCAGAGCATGATTAATTGTCCTGTTAATTGCCTGTTTAGCTGACTCTCAATAGCGCTGCTGAAGCCGAGCAAGGCAGCAGCTCATATGGATGCAATTCACGGGCCTTTTCAACAACCAAAACAATTAGAATTTATCCCAAGGGGTACAACAAATTTTAATGGTGATCCATCCAGTAGTTGTTGAGACAAAACCACAGATGTCAACCTCATTGTGGTGCAACAGGAAAAGTCAGGGGATCACCTACTAATCCATTTAGTAGATAGTAGTCGAGATATTTCATAGAATAAGTTAAAACTGAATGTTCATCTTGTGTACATTTCTTTGGATTCCTAGCATTAAATATCTGTGTTGTTATTGACACACCCTGCCAAACGCCATGGCATAAAGGAGCAGAATAACCTGACTTATACTGTAAATGGTTTGTCAGCAGCTCTCAGTTGGTACAGTGATGTCCTGTCCTCCCCTCTCCATGTGTGGCTGTGTCAATGTCTGTAAGCCAGCAGTTTTTACCTGCTCAGTTGTCCTCTGCAATCCCTTTACAATTACTACTCATGGTCATGTAGTGTTTTTGATACTGACTGTTATTAAAGTGTCAACAGTATGATATTATTGGAACCATGCTGTGTCCTTTTCAGACCCTCATCCCATAGACTGACCTTGTTCAAGTTCATGTTATTTGTTGAAAGTGTTACCTTTTGATCTTCTGTATGTTTGCATGCATTTCCACATGTTTGCGCATGAGAGGCAGTGCTTGTATGCTTGGCTGGCTTGTTGTATCTCCATTGTGGAGGCCATTTTGCTTATTTTCTCCTGCCTCCATAATTATTGACCCCAATTCCTTAATCATCTTCTTGCTCTGGCCATCACTGCCTTACATGAACACACTATTATCAGATGAATGTAAAACTATACTCGTTCTTTCACGTACAAGATTTATTATTTTGTGTTTGTTGGGAAAGGTACAGTTTTCAATCACCAGACAGAATTTAATGAAGCACGATTCAGAATTTGGTGTTTGTTGTTCAGCTCTTTGCTTGTGTTACCTGGAGGATGCCACTGCTATTCAAATCTGATAAAACCACAACCACACAGTCTTAAAGAAGCTTGTGGACACATACTTTTGTGTAGTCTAAATCAATAGTTATGACAAAGCATATATATATAAGCATATATATATATATATATATATATATGCTTTGTCATAACTATTGATCTATGTCCTAGCAGCTGTGTCAGAGGAAATCCCCGGGAAATTTGTAAGAACCAAGTGCTTTTTGGAAATGTTGAGAATAAAACTACAGTTTTTATTATGAGAGTCAGGGTACACCAAAACAACTAAAGGACATGTAGGTGGATCGTCTGCTGCTCTGTGCTTGTGTTCAAACATGTATGTACTGTATTATAGTGTGTATCTCTGCGTGAGAGAGACACACACACACACACAATGAAAGAAAAGGAGACAGAGGGCATTAAGTTGGAAAGATATGTAGCAGCAGGGCTTTAGAGCTCTGCAGTTAGGGGGAGGTGATAATTCACAGCTCTGCAGCTCCTCCATGTGAGCCAGAGATCCTCTGTTAGAGTCGACCTCACAGTGTGTCAACACATCCCCGGCATAAATATTAATCTCTTATCGAATGATCTGCCAGTGATTGTGTTGCTTAAACAAGCAAAGAGGTTTGTGTTCATCATATAATTTCTCTGCATCCTGCTCTCATCTCTTTCCCAGCTGGTGCCTGTAGATTCAGTACATCTCCACGGTCACATCATCTGTCCTTCCACACACACACACACCCGTCCTTCTCTCCCTCCATCCCGTAATTGCAGCCCAAAGGCCAAACCAGACCGATAAGCTAATTAATTAAGGATAGGTCACACAGCAATTCTCAATCATTAATTCTGCTCTGACCCCATTTGGGCCCTGATCTACAACAAATGAATGTTGTTTGAGAGACAACAAAATGTATTACAGCAAATAACCAGGGTAAATATTGCTTTTGTCCGTCAAACACAGTTCGCTTATCGAGGCTTGTGATCACTTAAATTCAGTGGTTGTGATGGGAAACAGTTCAAGAAAAATAACAACATAAATGTTAGAATGACTGCACATACAGCCAAAACTGAAGTCCTTGAAGTGGTCGTTCTGAAACCTGTAAACATTCAAAGATAAACTCCTTGATTTCAAAAACTGCTGCTACTCAAAACTGAAAGCTTCAAGCTGAACCACAAGATTTATCATCAAGATAAATCCTTTGAAAACTGAACTTTGAGAACTGATGGTTCCCAAAGCTATCTGGCAAATGACAAATGTAATTCTCAGAGCGCTCTTGTTTTGCAACAGCAAGGTACTTTTGACCACTCTGCCTGCTAGCACCCAGAATTCATGATGGATTCATTGTATTTTTCAGAGGGTTTTTAAGAGTTTTACAAAACGACATGGGCAGTAAACAAAAAAGGTGTGATAACACTGGATTCCCACCACTTGAAAGGAAAAGAAAGGTTGAGGCTGCATTAAAAGATCTTGTGAGTAATGGCTCAGTGAAATCTTCTGGCTTGAATGGGATGATAAACACATTGAGGTGGGGTGTAAATTGTGCCGCACAAATCCAAATCCAGCTCTTAAAAAAGAGTTTCTTTCAGATTTGAAAATTAAAAGTTGTTTTGTTTTTTTAATTATAAAATAAAAGGCTGCCTATGAACGATGTAACCCCACATCTTTACACAAGAAGGAAACAGTTTGTGAAAATGCTTTGTTCACCTCCTTCACTTAAGTGAGGGTCCATCTGTCTAACATGACGTGTTCTGATGGTGCTGCATCATGTTGCTCAACTGTTCCTCATACAAATTAAGATCATTAGACCAAACAGGGCGGCCCATCTGGCCTCAACCTCCATGACAGCCTGCTCTATTTCACACACAGTTAAGTTAAATTCTTTTCTGATTTTCCATTTTCTCTTACAGATAATTGAATGACAGACCGACTTATGTTCTTGTCAATATTTGCTGTTGTAATTTAATTTGCCATTTATGGGTAATTAAGGGGGTTAATTGGACAGATCATGGCTTGTGCACTTTAAGACTATTCCAATTTTCTGAGATTCACAAAGCATAGATGTTTTGAGAGGTAAACAATGGATTATTTGTACACAGATTGTTGGCATGGTGCTCGTCAGTATGAACAGCACCTGTCATGGGTGCAGAAATGTATTCTCTACATTGTACCGGCATGCAAAAACAACTTTATGGAATTATTAAGATTTGATTTTAATGAATAAATGTGAAAATATAGGGAATAGTCTGACAAATAAAATCAATACAGGCAAGTGAAAATGGCAATTACAAGAATAAAGTTGAAAGAGAGGCATACAACAAGTGTCATTTGTTAAACCATTGCCATTTTGGCAACACAGCAACCATGACATGCTACAGAAATGTTTGGACAGCCTGTCTGTTGACAAACTGCTGAGGCAATTGTTGCTTAAGAACACACAGGGATATCTACAGTCTGTTTGCTGTATTAATACAAATAATATCAATACATGCAGTCCAGATTTCATCTCTGCCGGCCATGAGCTGGTGCTGTTGCAGTGAAGCTTGTACAAGTGTGATTTCAAAACCATCAGATCATACCTGTCAGCCAAGCGGCACTTCCTCTGCACTGATGCACACTGATACATCCAATATGACTGCAGCAACAATCCAAAGCCTGCAGCTGAAATACATCTACACACAGCTCCTCAGACTGAACCAAAGAGCAGAAAGCACATCAACTGTTGGAGAGAGCTCAGGAGCAATATGAATACTTTATAAATACTTTGACAGTGAGTCTTATGAGGATTTTAAGAGCCTGTAAAAGTTACGTCTCTCTTACGAGATGTTGAATCATTTGGGCGCCATTTGAGTGCCATATTGGCAGCAGGTCTGTGCCTATAACAAGACAAGTTTCTTGTCTTTTTCAGAGGGAGTTGTCTGAATCTTAAGCTCTAAGGTGCATTTCATTTCAATAGTTTCAACAAAAGTGTCTCACATTTGTCCAAATTACACTACTATCACAGTAAAATTTCTTTTCTTTCCACTCATACGTGCTGTACCACCTCAGTGAGAACATTTATCACAAGTTTATGGCAGTCCTCTACATGTCCTTGACATGTTTATCATCTATAAAAGTCATGTTGTGCATGCTAACCAGTCTTAGCCATTTTAGTGGCATGACCCACCACCGTCGTCCAGACTGAAACGACTCAACAGCTTTTAGATGGATTGCCAAGAAATTTTGTACAGAGATTCATGATTCCCAGACGACAGACTTGGGGTTGCCCATTTGCTGTACTGTACATTGTAGTGCCAACATGAGGTTGATATGTGTGTTTTTGAGTAAAATATTTCTACAACTATTTGATACTTTACAACTCTGATGGTCTCTTCACTTTTCAACCAATATTTTGGTTTATGACACCCTAAAAACTTAAGACATTCCCATAAGCCTCAGCTCTATTTTATTGATAATTAGCAAATGTTTGCATGCAAAACTAAGATGGTAACATTCATAAACATTATAACCTGCTATAATGCTATACCTGCTAAACATCAGCACGTTAGCATGTAGCTCAAAGCAGTGCTCTGTATTAAATTTGGATTATTGAGTTGTGTTTGTGTCTGTGTTTACTCATGCATCCTGTTGGAGATGTAAGGAGTTGGTTCCCAGGATCAAGTCATGTTTTAGTTTAGTATTTTGTTTGTTAAATCATCAGTTGATCTACAGCTGCCAGAGGCATTGTATTGTCCTGTGTCAGGAGACAGCAAACAGGATGTAAAAACACGATGACTGAATCAGAATTTATTGCAGTAGATGTCACACTTTCTGGTGTTGTGTCTGTTTAGTCAGCACTTTAGAGCCTGTACTTATATATATATTATATGTTTTGGTTGTTGTGTTCAAATAATAAATGAACACTGTTGTATCAGTGTAAAGCTGTAATGCACACTGTTTCTGTAATGAAGACTGATTCAGTTATTACACATATCTAACCTCCTGTAAACTGGTCTGCTGAGAGGTACTTGAAATGTGCAGCCTGCTAAACATATTTTTCAGCAAAGTCAGGACAGTTTGTAAATATCTCTAATCAAATCATTTGACTCATTAGACATGAATGGCATGAAAGTGCCTGAATGTGAATGCCAAGTAACATCTGTCAATACTAATTTTACTTGCACACATTATCTCCATTTCTGTTTATCAGTCCAGTGTATAATAAATGTCATCAGTCACTGGCAGCAGTGATGTGTTGTGATTCGAGGTAACCAAAAGGTCATGTATTTTATGACACACTGTAAATCAGCCATGTCTTCTAAGAACATCAGGTGATTTCCTAAAGCACTAAGTCCTGATCCAGTCACAGATATTGATTCAGTCACTAATGATTTATTTTCTGATTTATGAAAGAATTTGTGATGTGGCTGCTCTGAGCAAAATAATACACACACAGGATTAAAGCACAGAGGGTTGAGAGACTGTTGCAGTGATAAGCGACCACTATCTGTCACCTTGTTGAGGCTGATTAGCAGTCCTAAACTGCGATAAGAACATGGTCAATTTCACATCATGGCGATGTGTGCAGAATGAGATCAAGACTGGTTTGAGCCTTGTCATTGAGCAACGGATGAGATCTGACTCAATGACTTGAACATATTCTTTTATGGTTATTGTTATCAGAGATTGACTCTTATTTCTCCATCTGATGGAGCAGCATTATATCTCGTAATGTGATTAAATCAGAGCACAGTCACCCTGAGAATGTAGGTGTCTGTCAGCTTCACTGTGCACAGTGCCAATGATGCAGTAAATATGTCTGTTATAACTTTCTGGCTTTGCAGAAACCCTTATAAAGTTTTTACCTTACAGTTCTGACAGTGATCAGCGATGGATTGAGAAGCTAATTTAAGTGTGTAAGTGTGTTCTGAGGTTGTAAAATTACAACATGGCAGAGGTACACTTGTTCCTCAGGTTTTAATACCAAGATCTGCCCTGTGAGGTTAGATCCAATTTGTGCCACCATCATATGCAATCGATTTTCATAACATTGGTATGGCAATCTTTCCTTTTCTTTCTTCCCAGTGATTTTCCACATCTGTTTATCCACTGTTTATTATATTCAGTAAAAAGGGCCTAAACTCCATCTGAGAGAAATAATGTACTGATGTTGTTTATAAACACAGACTGAGTGCAGGGGTGTAAGAAATCAAGGGAAACCTCACTTTAGCACAAATCTAGTTTTGTTACTGTGTGATAAAAAACTGAAAAACACACACAACCTGCCAGCCAGCCATTTGCTTGTCTATTAGGAAGCGTTTGCATAAAAGTCTGAGATACTCTGAGCGGTGTTTACAGACAAGTAAGATACAGTGGAAGCTCAGTGTGCTGTACAGTGTGACCCTGAGGGCAGCAGAATGCAGGGAAAGAGAGGGTTTTGTGTTCCTGGAGTTAATGTTGAGACTAATGGAGGTGTGCTTCAAGAAAACACAGAGGAGAATAAAGTCTCATAACTGTTGGAAAAATGCCTGTCTGTCTTTTTTTTTAAACTTTATCTCAGTTTTTTTTTTACTTCTTGTTTTGTTAAACTGAGTCAAACTATGGCAGAGATAAAGCCTGTGACATTTCCAGGTCTTCACGCAGCCAATTTTTGATCCAGCTTTATCTGATTTTCTCTTTATCGATTGGATGTCGATGGTGGTCATTGTTGTTGTTGGTCGCTGCGATAAAAGGGCCAATCAGCTTATCTGGTATTTGACAAACCCAGCCAGAGAATGACCTCAGAGATGGACCAGGTCCAACAAACAGACCAGCGTTACAGGATGTCCATTAACTGTAGAATCGTCGTCTTACAGTAAAAGCCCCCCCCCATGTCCTCGTGTATCGCCTTTCTCCAGCAGACCTCATTAGCAGGAAACTGCAGGTGTTCCACTCCAGTTGAGTGACGACCGATTTCATTAGCTCCCTCAAGTGGCAATCTGCCCTCTAATACGACAGCGAGAGACAGACTGACTGCTCACATGCGTCGTGTGGTCCTGTCGGTTCACTCCATGGCGCCCTTGAGTTAAGTAACCAGGACGCGGATGCTTTGGAGAAATTCTCGTAGTAAGCATTGAGGTGATTAAGATTCAGGCTGAGTAGCATCAGAGTTCACCTTGGGCATTAAACAGTTGTTGGCTCTGCTCAGTCCAGGACACTAGAACAACTACTGCTGATAATACAGACGGACGAGTGCGGGCAAGAGTTGAGGATGAGGTGAATGCAAAGAGTGGAGGCGGAGGAGGGGAAGACGGCGGCGGGCCTGTTTCTTCCTCCTGTTTCCGTCTCATATGAACGCAGGCAGACGCAGACCCTGAAGCTGTGACTTTGAAGTGGTTTCTTTGATTAAGGAGTTAATTAAAGAAAAGCTGCATGCTAGTGAGCAGATAACTGAGGAAAGAAAAGGAACAGGCAGTGAGAAAAAAAGGAGCAGATATGGAGTGGAGAAGGGATATTGGCAGCTCATCAGTTTCTCAAGTGTCAGAGTGTCGTCTTTCTGATTGGCAGAGGAGCCAGCTGGCACACAGGAGATGGATATGAAAGCTGTAAGAGAAAAACACAAAAACCTGCCACCCACATGTGTGAACAGCACAATCTCTGTCCCGCTGCAAGCTGTGGTGTTAGCACCACAAAGCATTAATAATAATGGCCAATGGTAGGACAGCAGGAAGAAGGATGATAATGTATACATTTGGGATGAAAAGACTGATGGTTAGTTCAGTGTATGTGGGTGTAATTTATGTTCTTGTTCTTTTTCTGTCCACCCTCATCGGTTTCCTTTGTCTCCTAACCCTCCTCCTGCTCCCCCATCACCTCTGGGTCTTTGGGGTTATTTCCCGATATCTCCCCTCTTTCCTCTCTATTCATCACTTCTTCCCTCTTCTTTTCATGTGCTCTCCTCGTCCTCTTCCTCCTCCTCCTCCTCCTCCTCCATTAACCGCCTTCCTCCCTGTAGTTGTCTCGTCCACATCTGCCTGTCCTCCTCCTCTCCCCATTTCTTCCATCCAACTCTTTTCCATCCCCTTTTACCCTTCCTCTCCCAGTTTCACTTCCCTGTCCTCCCAATTCCTCTTGTTTCCTCACATCTCTCCTCCTTTTTTCTACCATTCCTCCTAAATCTTATCATTGCATTTCTTCCACCCTTGTACTCCACAATCAATATTTTCCTCCTCCTCCTTTTCTTTTCATGTTGTTCTCCTCAGTCTTTTCCCATTTTTCATTCCTCCTTCCCGCCCTCACCCATGTCTTCTTTTGTCCCTCCCTTCTCTTGGTCTAAAACATCATCTAATCCCACTTTACTGCCGTCACTGCTCCTCTCCCTGACCTGTTCTCGACCTCTTCATTTCGACTTTTTTCCTTTCTCCATCACCTCCCAAAAATGTAATAAATGAGAATTGTAAAAGTGCAATAACCAAGGTGGTAATTGTCCATTCTCCATCTCTTGTCTTTTTTCTTCCTCCATCTACACCAGCCTGGGTTTTATAAGGGTGTGGCGGGCTCACAGGTGACCCTGTCCAGCCTGGTGAACCAATCCCGGGCCATGCTGGAAGAGCAGGCACGCCACCTGCTGACGGAGGTGGAGCGGCAGACCATGGGTTACTACGTGGAGGAGTATCGGGACGGACACATCGGTGTGGAGCAGCTGGTCATGGCGTTGTTTGAGCTGCTCAACACGCATGCAAAGGTGAAGATAAAGGACGCTTGTGTCAGTCTGAGAAAGGAAAGAAAAAGATCAAAAGAGAATCAATTTTCTTTTTGCAGGAATCTGTACTCATGTACAGTTTGTGTGTGTGATTGCTGTGAGCTTTGTATTGAAGTTTCTGAGCCCTTCTGAGATTTATGCCCAGGTTTTTTGCCGATGCTTACAGTTCTGTTTTGTTTTTCCTTCCACCCCAGCTCTTAAAAGTCTCTTGGTTTTCTCACAGTCTGCAGTAGTTCACCTTATAAAAGACAGAATAAATCAAAGGCATTTTATTTCCAATTTCTCCAGTACACTGCTGTATCATACTCCCACAGAGAGCTTTTGCAGCTGCCTTGTACTGCATTCAGAGCTGCTATACAACTTTCTTACTGGATGGGTTGTTTTTGGTTTATTTTTTAAGAGTACAAGAAGAATTAATCTCAATAAGAGTAGGGTTTGATCATGATCATTCAAATCATCATTTAAATTTAGTTGGAGAATTTCAGTTTAATCCCACCAGCATTACGCATAAAAGAGTAAAGCACAGTTTAATGAGTTAAAGTTTATGTTTGTTTAAATCGCCATAAAATACACAAGTTCTAAAATGAATGAATGGTGCTCTACATTTATACACCCATCCCCTTTTCTTCTTTTAACAACCACAATTGCTGGTAGCAATTATGCAATGTTTCGGGTTAAACAAAAAGAAGATTACTCTTAAATGAAAAGGTCTGTTTCTGTAGGAATCCTGTCCATAATGTTGTCAGGCACTTATGATAATAATCTGAGCCTGTCAGTGGCAAAAACAAGCATTTTAGTGGACATACTTTGACATGAACAAGATGTTCATGGTGGCCAGATACACCGTTTTTGCTCAATACTGCACTGCTTCCAAAGATTTTTGTCAGTCATTTACACCAAAAACATGGGAAAATTAGGCCCAGGTTAGAAAATAACAGAGTTATCCTTTAATTAGTGAAACCCATTGAAGTCTGTTACATCATACCTATGCCTCCCCTCTTGTTTCTCCCCTCTATACCTTCCTCTCCTCAGTTCTCTCTGCTGTCAGAGGTGCGAGGCCTGGTCACCCCGCAGGATCTGGAGTGTTTTGATGGGATGGTACTGCGACGTGAAATTCAGGCTCTCAAAGCACGGCAGGGCACAGCTGGAGCCACAGCCCTGCAGCCAGACACTCTGTCTATGGTGTCGTACCCAGATACCCTGACCTCATCTTCGGCCAGTTTCATGACCAACACCACCCTCAGCTCTGCACGGGTAGGCTGGGTTTATTAGTGGAATAACTATCTAGCTCTTGTTGAGTCTCTCTCTCTTGCAGTATGTACTGGCTTTGAGTTAGTTTTTTCTAGTTTATTTGATATGTCTGGGTGAAAATATCTCTCTTTACTTTTGAATTAATATTCCTGCTGCAATCATCTGAGGTTTTTCTTCCATGTTTTGAAGGTGCAGCAGCAGTTCAGCCCAGCACAAAAAATGTTGATAGATAGACTTGAGAGTGGCTGTATTCTGGTCTGCCTCACTGTCTGTGTTCCGATTGTGATAGGCTCCTTCTCTATTTGGCTGTCTGCTCTTGGCTGTGTGTGTGTGAGGGAGCGAGAGCAGTGTGATGTATCTCCATGGGTTATAACAGATTCTGCTGTGGAAAAGATCTGTTTCTGGTGTGGACTTTGTCAGGCTGAACAATGACACGTTTCACTGCCTTCCTGTAGAGATTGAGAAGTCCTTTCGCTGATATTTGATAGGCTGTGTTTGTCTTCCACCTCACACCCAAAATCCCTCCCCCATCTCACCCCTTTGTAGGAAAGACTTCTCTGGCTCATAGATATGATGGAGGTAGGAAATCTCACACACAGGATACACACTAGACCAAAGTTAACTGTGTGTATCAGACACACACTCCAACTCTATCCTTGGTTTGTGGTCTTGCAGTGAGTTTGCTTGGAGTGTTTTTTTCTCTCTCATTATTTCTTTCTCTACCTTAATACGAAAGGAACTGTAGCGCAGCGAGTGATGCACTCAGAGGTGTTAAGAGTTCAGTTCATGTTGTGACTGTGAGACTGTCGCTCCTCATCTGGCTGTTTTTGTGAGGATGAGATCACAGCTACAGAAATGCAAAAATAACAGCTGGGGTAAACAGGTTTATGAATGTACATGTCCTGTCTGTAAATAGCATTGGATACTTGCTAAGAAAATAATTTAACTTGGGATTCATTTGCACACCCTCCCACCATTTTTATGCTTCTACACTTGCGACGGTTGTGGTCGGAGGCATTATGGTTTTAGGTTGCCCATCTGTCCGTCTTTCTCATGAACGTGATATCTCAGTATCGCCTGGAGGGAATTTCTTCAAATTTGACACAAACATTCACTTTGATCTGGATTTGGTGGTTAAAGGTCAAAGGTCAAGATCACTGTGACTTCACAAAACACATTTTTGGCCATAACTTGAGAATTCATGTGCTAATTATGACAAGATTTCACACAAATGTGAAGGATAAAGTGATGAAGTGATGAAATTTTATATCTGAAATGTCAAAGGTCAACTACACTGTGACATACATTTCTGCAAAACCACTTTTCTGGCCATTATTCAACGCCAGAGCTCAGGGAGAGACGGGAAAGAAGCCACATTTCTCGCTGCTTGGCTTTCGTTACCCAGCCCATCAAAGGTGCCTTTTAAAAAAACTTCAAAGCCTCCACATACGTCTTGTGTATTTAACACGTGTATGAAATGAAATGACTTGTTCTGGTTTTAAGGAGAACCCTGTTTCTAATCACTTTTGTGGTTTACTTTGTTTTAGATACGTATATGCTCAGCTCCAATACAGATGTGTTAATATGAAGTAAATGTGTCTGCATGCAAATGTTTGGTTGTGGATGAAGCGCAGATTTACACACACACACACACACACACAGTGTCTAAGCTGACAATAGAGATAAGCTGTTGACTGTCTGCAGATTTTTCCACCAAACAGTCATTCTCATTCAGATGCCTCAGATGGGCTTTGCCTGCCTTTCTGCTTTCCCCTTCGAGAAGCGACATTTACGTGTGTGTGTGTGTGTGTGTGTGTGCTGGTCTGTATTCTTCCCGTGTGTCTGTGTGTGCCTGTTGTGGTGTTTTGGACCCATGTGTGACTGCTACCACTGCTGTGTAAAGCAGATTAGAGAGCTGGGTGGGTTTGGGAGGATAAAAATACAGGATTTCTGAACCGCACTCAAAGCCAGGTATATAGTCAACTGCATACAGTACATGTGCTCACACATACACACACATTGTGAAAATAATAGACACACAAACACAGTAGCTGTTTGAAGGTACTAACATCCTGTGTGGAAACACAATGTTGCTGTGGGATGATTGTAAAACACAATTTTTTCTCGATGGCAATGGTTTTTTGTTGTTGTTTTTTTTATTCAATAACATTAATAACTGGTCTGAAACAGATTGGCAGAAAACCAGGCTCTAGTGTCTTAGACTGTGTTCAGACAGGCCAGATTGGTCAAACATCCAAGAACACATTACAGGTCAAGTACCTGGCAACATGAATGGCAGCCAATTCTGCTGTTTACCTTTTCAATTGTTGTTATGATGAAAGTGAAACTGTTTCTTGCTGTGATAACTTTTCAGGTCCTAAAACTCTGTCTCATTGCTGTAGTCACTGTGGAGTGTTTTGGCACTGTGCAACCTTTAATATTCTTTAAAGCTCCTTGGATGTACAGTATTACTCAAACTGTCCCTCCTGGTTATACTTCATCTTTTCGCCGATTACTGTACATGCCAACGCACTAGTGCATCATCTTGTCTATTTTGAGTCTGAATGGAACCTTGCCGAGACCAAACATGGCCAAGCTGTGAGGGCCACAAAACAACTTCAACAATAGCGAATCTGTGGGCAGATGATAAATAGTCTGGGTCAGATTTAGGGTCAGTTTATTTTCACAATAAATTAATAAGCCTCTGCACATTATGATCCTATAATATGCCTAGTCATTAGAATAGAGTAGATCAAGAGCTTAGAGTTCACTTGTGTTCAACCTACATGGCACACATTTGTCTTTTAAAGTCGGTTGTTCGCCAGTTTAGGTCATCATGGCGCCTTAAACTCTGCTGTGCCTCAGCTGAGAGATTGTCAGACTACATATACCATCAGTATAGCTTGTAGTCTGTCACCAGAAACCAACAAGGGACAGACAAGGTCAGACCTCCAGGATCAGGAATGTTAACACAATGTGGCGTACTAAGTGTCACGGGCATGTCTTGTCAAACTAAGCAAGAGAAAGGGAAAAAATTCTGACATGGTTTGTCTTTCTGTCTGAGCCTCATGAGGTGTCTGAAATGCAGGATCAGTTGTCTTACATGATAACAAACCACCATCCTACATAAAGATGACACTGCTTCCTGCATTTTCACCGAACGATGCCACAGGGTGTGAGCCATGTTTTGCAGAATTGTCTAATATTATTCCTGGGAAGAGGGAGCCACACACGCATCCACACACACACATACACACACTGTGGAGGGTAACTGTGGGTGAACACGATCATACACACACACAAACACCACCCGCTCTGACTGCTTACAGTGCAGAGCAGTGTCTCCACATGTAAAAAGCTGATAGACTCTTGTGATAAATAAATTGTCTCTAAGTGCTCCCCATGCAGCAACGAGGGGTAATTAAGCTGAATTGATGGGGCTTTTGTTTTGGTTTAGTGGCAGAGTTAAATGAAGGGCAATGTTCCTCTGAACTCAGCTCCCCCGCTCTGAAAGCCCTCACAGATCTGCCACAAATTACCTCCTCTCCACCACACCGGTGGGATTGAGCTGCCAAATCCTGCTTTGAACTGAGCTGATGGTTCTTTATCGATTTCACAGCATGTGTGTTTTGCTTGTCGAAAACATGATGGCTGTGTGTATGTGAGTGTGTGTGCATGTCTTGTTTGCTTGTCTTCCTTACAGACTTCGAGACTGGCAAGCAAATGCAAACAGATATTGACGTCTTTCCTCTTTTCTGGGAAATGTGGAACATCCACCAAATCTAATTTGGCATTTGTTTTGTGATAAACACACATCAGTGTTTAACATCTGCTCACTAGCTTTCTCCCTCGCACTTTAATCACTTTCTCCTTCCTCACCCCCTATCTGTTTTTCTGTCTTTCATCACCCCTCTCCTCTTTCCCCTCTGCACTTCATCTCCCAGAACGACGGCGTGGTGGAGAGTAATGAGGAGGATCCTCCCGAGAGTCTGAACACGCTGCTGACCGACATCTCTCTGGTGAGCCTGGTGGGCCGGCAGGCCCCGGCTTTAGCCTGATAAAGATGGATCCGACACGGGGGAGAAGTGAGGAGGGGTGGGAAGAAAATGTTTTTGTTTTTTTTTTTAAAGATCGGAGGGGAGAGGAAGCGGGGGCGGATGGAGGTACTTGAGACATGGCTGACCTGCAGGCTTTGTATTGTAGACTGAGGAGGAGTGTAACAAAGTGTTTGCACCAAATAAGGCAGAGAAGAAAGAGTTGAGCTTGGTGAGATTAAGGCTAGTGTAGCCTTTACGTCATCTTTCTTAACGTATTGGAAAGGCAAGTGGAGAGGCTGATGTACACCTGGCTGTCAATTCACCTCCTACCTCTTCCGCTCTGCAGAAAGAAAAGGCTTATGGATTTGCCATAGTTACCTGAAGAAAAAAAATGCTTGGTGACCTCAGTTTCCAAAGCAACAGGAGCTATCACAAGGTCTCATTTGTTTATTCTGAACCACAGCAGATGAGAGGAAGGTCAAGGAGAAAACTTTTAGTCTTCTGACGTCCAAGGCTACCTGCCACCCCAATCATACCTTACTTTTCTTTTTGTAGCTGTCTTTCCTCATTTTATGTCTCCATACACACATTGACCTCATGTCTCAGTAATTCATTCACTATTTGAGTTTACACTCTTACCTGGAAACTGCCAGGATACCCGGGCGGAATCAAGCAGACAGCAGCGTGTTCAGCATGGTTTGAATCGTTAAGCACCTTCAAGTCCTTCTCCATCACTAAAACTAGTGAGGTGGTTAAGCGATTCTAATGCAGTTGTGGTGAAAATTGGTGAGAATGATGAAATAATATGAACACTGGGTTTTAGCGGTGTTTTAAGTGTTCCCTCTGCATGCTACATAATAGAGTTGTAACAATCTTGTGTTGGTACAATATAAGGTGTGTTCAATATGCTCTTCGTGTAATTTTGCTACTAAACTAAAATTAGTCAGATCAACAGTCTGATCAGAGTTACAGCGTTGAAGATTTCAGCTTTATGATTACATACGATGCATTTTTGTATTTGCGTATTGTGCTACAAGATTTTATTACCCCTAATCGATGATGATGAATATATCTCACTTCAGGATGATGTACAGTCCACCACTGCCGAATCTCCCCCTCCTTTAGGCCTCCGCCCCACCAGAGTTACAGGCGCCAGTAAACGGATCAACTCAACAAATGCCCCTAGTCCGAATCCTCCCACTCGAAGCATGCCCACGGCCCCGACTTCCCACAACCAAAGCAAGAGCCAGGGCCAGCCCCTGCCTCCCACCTCACTGCACCTAGCGCGGGCATCCCGGGACCCGTCTAGGGACTATCTGACCATCAGAAGAGATCCTTCAATGCCGTCCAAGAAGAACAAATAACAGCTGCTCAGTTGTCTATGGTCACCCAACTGTATCGGCCCTTTCCAGGGTCAGTCCCAAACCGAGGCACAAACCCACTCCCCATCCCCTTCACCTCCACCTCCCTCCACTCCCTGCCTCATCACAGCCCCATCTCTGCCCATAAACCATTGTCATATCTGGCCTCCCTGCTCCTCTCCTGGCTCTAAGCAACAGTTTGTTACAGTGGAGGTTCACAGGTAACGCCAGAACCTGATGTCAATGAAGTCGGCCACTGCACGCGGGCTGAGGAGTGAGGAACATAGAGCTCAGGATCAAATGTACAAACCTGTTTCAAGGGTTAAGCTTTTTGTCATTTGTGTCCTCAAATTATTAACATGTAGGGCCACAACTAATGAAATGTTGAGTCAAATTTGGTATCACAATTGATAGATCAAGTCCTCTTCACTCACCAGCTCAGTGCAGTGTTAAGTTATGTTGATAAACAATAACTCCACTGAAATGCATTGTGCTGATCAGAGCACTACATAGACTGATTGTTTCCAAGACACACACAAGAAATGTTCATAAATCAAAGCTTTGAAGCACTAAATCTAGTGTTGTCACCTAACCTTTCTCTTCCCCAGAGAATTTGTGAGTGTCCTCTTGATACAATCCTGACATTAAACACTGCAGTTGGGACTAGTCATTTGCTGATTGTACCACTCCCTGCTCTAAATGAGACATATAAGTTTCAGTTATGAAGAATGATTATGAATACCATGTATAATAATCTCTCAGATATGTATTTACTTGTGCGTCAATATTGGCAAATGAGCAATTATCCAGAACACTTTGTACAATTTCCACTGAATGCACAAAATCTTAATAACATTTTTAATCTTGTATTAAATCTTGAAATAGATTTTAAATTTCAGAACTAATCTAAAATGCTGCTAGTGGATTTTGAAAGGTCAAACCAATCCAAACAAAGTGTTGGATTCCCTTACATAGTAAATTCCCTATCCTTGTCTGCCTGCTCCCCTCCTCAGGTGGTGCCCTGTCTCAGCTGTCAGACGGCGGCCAGACTCAGTGAGGACAGTGGCGTGGACATAAGCTGAGTCAGGACACATCATAGACAGCGGCCCCTTCTCCGCACCGTATCCCGAGACACCCAGGGAGGTGGGGGACAACCTCAAACCGGTGGGGCGTTATCAGAACTGGCTGCAATGGATGAGTGGATTAATTGTTGCACTGTGAAGTGAAATAACGGGTGTCAGTGTTGTATTTTCTGCAATATTTTGTGAGGACTAGTAGAGTTTGAGACCTTGAGGTGAAGTTTTTGGTGGTGACTAAAATTTTGAAAAAAATGAAGATGACACAATGGAAACATCTAAACAGCCTTATTTGGAACTGGGGGCATTTTAGAAGGTTTAGGACATTTTAGAGAATACGAAGAGACATTTGAAAGTTAGGACGTATTTGTAAGTGATGTCTAGGGTGTAATGATTCTCAAACCGATTCATTCAATCGTCATCTTGTGGGCGTTTGTAATTGCAGTTTTCTTATATATAGGCTGCTGTGGGCAAGTATGTAAATGCAGCCCAGAGTCAGAAATGTCTGATCCTTAACTTCTTCAAAGACTCTCTGAGAGGTTTGGCCTGGTTTTAATGTTAGGTAAATTAGATTTAAGTTGAAAATTGAAGTTGGAGTTAGGGCATAGGAATGCATTATTATGTTGCCGTAAGTCCTCTGGAAATATAGAGAAATACAGGCATGTGTGCGTGTGTGGGAGCTGAAAATAAACCGTGAATTACAGGTTACAGTAAATCAATGTGCTTTATTGCTAATCCTCCTCCAGAATCTGTCCTAAATCCTAACTGTTGATCTCTTCTCTCCTCCACTCTGTTTGCTCACTGAGACTGTTTCCTTTGTTTCATGAAACTGTTTATTTCTCTGCTCATGACATTCATTCAGTCCATACTCCATCATTTATTTCATCCTCTTTTTGCAGTGTAATAATGAAACAAATCTCTCTCTGGAACATTGACTGACTGATGGAAAAAATAACAAGTAAGGATGGAGAGGCCAAATGGTTTATGATGAAGGGCTGTGGGTTCAATGTCTGTTTTAGATCCAAATTACCAGGCAGGGTAGTGAGACTGAATGGAAGCTGTATCGTAAAATAAGCTGCATTTACTGCTGAGAACCGTATTTACCTTCTGTTTGTTCTGGAGTGTGTGTCAAGCAAGGGTTCTGAAAAGAACAGTGATGTGCTCATAAAGCTTTAAATAAACCCAAGAAGGCGTTTGTTTAATCTTTTTTGCAGCTACTCATTCTTGTGTCGTAGAAACACACAACAGGTTAGCTGGTGCAGAATTATAGGCTGCTGCAGGCAGAAATGTCATAATCATTAGGTCATGAAGGCAATATTGCAACTACACATCATTTTATTGAAGGCTGAAGTGAAGGTGAACTAGGAAGTGTCGGTACAGGGCAGACTCCTCTGGTAGCTAGCTTCCACCAGCTTCTACTGTAGCCTTTAGTTGTGTTTTTCTCATCATCTCTCCTGGAAACTGAATGTGTTTCTGGGGTTTTCTGTCCATATTTCTAAGATAAATGGGACTTTCAACAACTACAGCTCACATGGGGCTATAGCACTGTGTCTAATTTTATCTTAACTAAAACTTCTCTAATTATTATACTACACATTACGAAACTACAGATATGTTTGCAGAAAAGAAGAATCAACATAGGAGGCTGTAGTGTGGTTTGGATTTTACAACATCTTCTGCATGGTGCGTGTCTAGCCAATTTCAGGAGGAGAGGGGCATGTTGCAGCAAACATGCTCTCATAAATCCCTGTGCACCCTGCCAACTCCAAATGACAAACAGATAAAGTTAGAATAGATAGTGACAGAAAACATAGGGCACAGAGAGAGGGTGGGAGTGATGACGCTGGAATTCAAAGAGGCCTGGCCGCAGTTGAACTGGGATGCCGTTATGATGACACATCTTAACCACAAGACCACCACAGGCATTTATCTGAAAATGGACTAATGTGGTTCAAATTAACATACAGATGAAAAGGAAAACCCACTGAGATACAGAAGCCAGTGGAACTGAAAGGCAACTAAATAATGGAAAACAATAATTACATAGATGCTTTGTTGAGATTTGTTCTTTTGTCCCCTGACTTGTGAAGCTGTTTAACAAGATTGCTCATTCTTCATGAATGTGCCATCGGGACTAAAATGTATATGTTAATATAGAAATTCATAGCTATGAAGACTAGAGTATAATTCTCAGAGAAAACAAAGCTCTTGGATAAGCAAGTGCAGAAAGACATATTAATGTATCATAGTGGCACAAAGGAAGGCAGATGGAGGAGGCTGTGTAATGTTATGAATAAATCTGGTTTTATAAACATGCATAAATATGTTCTACTTATATTATAACTGTCTTGTCCCATGGCGGGTCTGTTGGAGCCCACCTCTACACTAGTAGGGGTGGCCAAGAGTGCCAGCACCCTGGGTGTGCCATTGTGAAGGTGGAGCCAACACTGTGGCCGCTGCCACGGAATTGTCACAATACAGGTGAGTTAAGGTAGAAAAACAAAATAACATGAAATAATACCACCACCAGGCTCCCTCTGTTTAACACAGCATCCTATTAAGTCTGGCTTATATTGTCAGCTGTGTGTTGTGCTGTCATTGGAACCATCGCACCTTCCAGGTGGGATTTGATGTCACTAAGGGCTTTGTATGGAGTCACTGCAGCGGGCCCACGCTGAGATTCTTGCTAATTTTGTCACCTCATGGGGCTCTCACAAGATGATTACAACGTGTAATGGCCTCCATGAATAGGCGACTGCCTGGAGACTGCCAGCAGTTCACTGCCAGTATTTTTTCAGTGTGTGAGGCAGTTGTCGTGATGTGTGTGTTGATATTTGCGGGATAAGGTGAAGGCACTATCAACAGATTATATAGCACTTTTTATATAAAAGCTGAATTGAGCTCAGTTCAGGTATGTTAATGTTTAATTTAAAAGATGAGGCTGAATGGAATTTTTACATTGCAGAATGTGTGTGTTAAACTGTAAATTCATATCTCCTGGCTGTGCAAATGAAATCCAAATACTGAAGGCTCAGCTAAGATCTGACGGATTTTAGTCACCCTGAAAGCTATTGCCTTTACCTGCGTGTGCATTTATCTATTAAGCCATGGTAATTTGCAAGTCAACACTCACATTAGCTCAGTACTATCTGTAAGCACTAATGTTTCTAACCACAGAACCAGGGATTTACAATTTAAAGATCTTAGGTGATGGGCAGCCACAGACTACAGTCCACACTGTGTTCAAAGCTGTCTCCCAGCCTCAACTCCACAGAGGTGGTGATTGAAATAAAAAGGTTACTGATTGCAGGGGGAGGATAAAGGTTGGAAATCAGCACATTCAAAATCAAAGAGTGCGCTGGAAGAAAAGGATAGCAGAAGTGCAGTGAAGGATGCAAAAGAGGTGGAAGCATTGTTACTAAGGAGAGAGGAGGAAGAGGTTTGGATAGGTGCAGTACTTGAGTGTTTGGTGGTTGTGCAGTTGTGGGAAGGCTTGCGCCGAGACCATGTAAACAAATGTGTTTTAATCCCAAACTGCTGTTGTTCCTGGTGCTCGTAATGCAAATCCCCAAACAAATGGAGGCCCCAGAGTCTAAACTTCTCTATGTGTGTTAAATGTTTCTGTTTTTGTCTCTTTAAATGAGGACACAAGCTTGCTGTTGTGTGAGAAACTGCTTCTTTGCTACATGAATATATTGCTCGTGGACAGTGTTTCCAACTCCATTCACTCGGTAACAACAGCGGCTCTTTCATGAGAGAGAAAATCACAACCTTGAAGATAAGATAAACACTCAAAGGAAGTGGCATTCACCGATGCAGCAGGTATTATAAGATAGTGTCTCTTTCACTTGAGTGGAACATTCTGACAAAAACAAAAGCTGTATCGTTAGCAGTGGCCCAGTATAGCCTCTTGAAGCTCAGCTTTTCCAGGTAGCATAGATGGATTAAAGAGATAGCCAGCTAAAGTTGAAGACATAATATCCTGTTGTGCCAAAAAAAAGCATACCCAAAAGCCACGAAATACTGAAACAAGAGCACACACCAGCGGCTTGTCCTTTTCAAGAGGACCAACACTGCAACTTCAATATTACATTCATTTGATATCCACATGTTGAAACCTCGCTAAGTACAAGGCAATCTTATGTTTAAAGAATGCAGCCCTGAAACCCTTCTTATTTGTCAAATATCCCTTGTCTCTGAGACTAATAAAAATTAAAGAGCAGCTGATTGCAGTGGATAACAGCAGGAGAAATTAGTGCTCTTCTCGTCTGCTGTCACTGTTTTTTAGGGACAAACAGCTTGAGACAAGTTAAAACTGATTTCATAAGCTCAGAGATAAGGTTAATTTAAACATTCAGGCAAGCTGACTGAAATGTTAATCAGGTTAAGTGTTACTGCAGATTTCATCAAACTTTGTTTGTTGAGTCAAACTCCTACTCCGATCACAAGTGGAGACAAAAGCCACAAGTTACAAGACACCTTTGCTACATCCATAACAAGCAGCATATGTGGCTGATTCTTAAAGACATTAATAACATGGCAGCCTCGAGGGTCACTTGTTATAGAAAGGAGGAGGATTTCTGCACATTTCAGTTTCCAAGGTGTGAAAAAAGTGAGTTGTTAAAACTTTGCTCCTGTCACCTGGGAGAGCTAACTCAATGTTAATAGGCCCTTGAGCAAGGCACAGCTTCTGTACTTCTCCCAGTCAGGACCGAGCATCAGAATGATTAATTTCTTTGGAAAAAAAAAGGTTGGTTTGTTTCTGGCTCGTGAGGCCGATTCTATCCGAGGACAGGTGATGGCATCATCAAAAGCCAAAGCCCTGAACAATACTGTCTCTCACTCCATTGGAGTGAGCACAGTGTGGTACTGACACCTGTTTTCCTATCTCTTAATGAACAAGGGCTCTCACCTCCAGGTAACCTCAATCACAGCTGCAGAGGATGAGTACAGATGGGTAAGCTTTTCTTCAGCCAGCCAGCTGTTATCAGTCCCCCATCACTTGCCCCTCCTGAGCATTCCAGTTATCACAGCCATCTTCCACCATCCACGATGACGACTGCTCCACCTAGCTCAGGGTAATTGTTGTATGTTCTGTAAATAAGAATTGTGATGCAGTCTTGGTGTGAAAAACACTGCGGTGATTTTAATACCATCATATTTGCACATAATAGGTCAGCTGTCCAGCCTCCTGCGGTTGCAGGAAAACATTAATCTGTGGCACAAAAAGGAAACATGATTTTGTATCTTATTTGGTGTCCTTAACATTAAAAGCACACTATTTTATCACATGAATAAATGTACAGTGAAAGTGATGTTGATGAAGACTGGTACAGGCAGACTTGACTGTGATTAAGAATCATGGTGCTTTCTGGTGATGCTGCTGATTGCTGGTGCTGGTGACTTCCACTTCAGACTGGAAGGAGGGAAGATCATGGTAAATGGACTGCATTATATAGATGCTTTCCTAGTGTTAATGACCTCAAAGTGCTTTACACCAGAGTCATTCACCCATTCACACCGCGCTATATATATACACCACTTCTCATCATACATATGATACTCGGCTCTGATTAGTGGCCGACCTGTATCTCTGAGCCACAGCTGGCAGTCATGACTTCTTCACACTTACAGCTGTCCTCTGGGGATGTGAGCAGATAAGGTGAACAAATATGACTTTTTTATTACAGAAACAATAGTGGCATCAAGTATGCATATTTTCACTAATGGTGAGTTGTCGAGCAGAGTTGTCAGAAACAACCCCTTCAGTTCAGCAGTTCAGACTGGCCAGAGTTTATAGATCATCTGGGACTTATTAGGCAGAGGTTTGCTGGTTCTTTCATGTCTCATGTTACTGCCTAAAGATAAAGATGAGACCTCAGTCGTGATGTGTTCCTGAACAGGCTCTGGGTGTCAACAGACAGTTTCTAATCACAGATGAGATGAGGATACTTAACTGCGATGACAGTGGGAGTGTTGCAGGTCAGGAGAAAGCATTTCATTTTGTTGATCACACACTTTCTTGCTAAAGGCATGAGGGCTGCATACATTTGCACTGAGCCTTCAATGTGTGTGCTCTGGGGCCAGACTGCAGAGGTGTGTGTGTGTGTGTGTGTGTGTGTGTGTGTGCCTGTATTGGTTTGTGAGTGTGCATTTCTGTGAGCAGAGATGTCTCTGCTTAATAATGAGTCCCTGTCACATTTGCTGGGAATTCTAACTCCAGGCACTGAGGGGACTCCAACGGTGGCAATAGAACAAAGTAGGATCTCAAGCGGCATGAAAAAACTCTTTGTAGGCTCTCTGAGAGCTACAGGTATAACAAATGGACTTCTTCTTTTGGCAGCCTGTGGCTGGACCTGAGCTCCAGTTACTCACAGTTCTTTGATGTAATGATTGTTTTACCTTAGAGACTTTTTGCAATGATGACTGCATTTGATCACAGGCCTGCTTTTTTCCTCTGAGAGAAATACAAACCAAACATGTACTTTTTGATGACACCCGATCAAGACTATATACTGGTATGAAAATATTCTGTATGCTGCTAGTTATCTCACAAACTGTGACTATATTTCTTAAACCAAGCCAAAATGACATATCCATGCTTTCCAGTTTTCATTAAAGCTGAAACTTTTATCAATTGAGTTGATATATCTTAATCTTATTAACTTATTTGTTGATGTTTCCAGATATAATATTGTTTATATATGTTTCCTGGTGTTGTTGAGATGGGGAGTTTTTAGAAAGTTTTGTTATTCTGCTGTTTCAGGTGGTGCTAGGGCTTTTGAATTGCTGATCATTACAGTAGATTTATGCATGCAGGGTTTTCATATTCTCATGTGCAAACCTGTTCCGAAGGCCGCGGGCCGGGTGTTCAAGACGTTGAAAGTTATTCATTTTCGACGATGGTACCTGTTCGTGAGTAGGTGCACATTTGTGAGATGTGATTGTTAGTATAAACAACACCCCCAAATTTCTACTGTCAAGAGCTTCTGTTCTGCTCCATGTGGGCATGCATTCATGAAATATCTGCGAGTGTAAAGTGAGAATGCAGAATCACTGTAAGTTCTGCTATCGAAAAAAGCAGCAGAAAACTTTAACTGACTTAACTTTATTTAAAATACTGGTAGACATGCAGTTCTCCTTAAACCTATGAATGTCCTTAATGAAATATTTGTGAGATGTTTCCACATGGCCCCATTTACAGTGTATTTTACTTTAAACAACAATGTTCTCTTAAAGACTGTATCTTCTCTGTCTCATCTCTCTCTCCCTCAGAGAGGTGGTTCAGCTCATAACCTGCGGCCAGCTGAAGGTGGGTCAGGTGATCCTGGGTGAGCAGGGTTTCCTGAGGGCCGCAGCAACTGGGGACTGCACATACCTCATCGCGCCGAAGACCTTCAAGACCAAAGAGAGGACTACGTGGACTTTCCTGACCGAGTTCAATGTGGCACCTGTAGCTTGAGGAGGAGGAGGGAGAGGGCGATTACGAGGCAGCAGCACCAGAGTCAGAGCACAGTTCAAGGAGGAAGATAATGGGGAGATATTCAAGCATCTAATGATTTAAATGGCACAATTCTTTTAGAGACGTAAACAAACCACCACTGATCTCTGAGCCCTTCTTCTTTCCCATTTAACCCCTATCTGGACACATGATGCTCAATTTATAAGATATTATTTCCACTGTGGACTTTGTTCAGGATTCTCCTCAACGTGTTGTTACCTCCCCACTGTGAGACCTTATGCACTACAATGGAAAATAGTGAAACCCATGCAACCTTTTCGTTTATTCTCATTATTAAAACTAGTGGATTTACAACCATTTAGCTTGAACTTCTTATAACCTCCCGTCCCATGGTCAGTCCATTTCATTTATATTTTGGCACTATCTGAGACAACTGCATCTAAGACTGATTCAAAGCTCATTACAGAGTGGTTTATATATGTAAAATGAACAAATGTAGATACAGATGCATATATACTGTACACATAAAGATACTCCTATAAAAATTATAAAACCCGTGACCTCTGTTTACTCTCATCAACTCGTAGTAATATATTTCAAAATTGTAGTAGTTACCAATTACAGGCGAAATACTAGAATTTAAGCGATGCTACTAGCCCGTCTGCATGTACCACCTTTTCACAAAAAGGTGACAAACATAACAAAATACATTACATGCTCATATTTGTACAATCGGACAAGAAGAAACCTGTACATGTGAATGACTGAAAACTTTCATTGGGTATACCCAAATGTACAACATTCGTTTCCCTTTCCCTTCTCCATGTATCTGCCTTCATCCTCATTTGAACTACGCTCACACACTGAGACAGCTAAACAATGTCATTCTTTTTCTATTTCCACTGGCAAAAAAAATTCTGCATCATCATTTTCCAAGACAACAGGAGGCTGATAAAAAACTAGTTTAGCTTGGAGAATCCGGTGTTTAGCCTTTCTGCCACAGCTCTTCATCTAAACTCCTTCTTCTCGTTATTCCACACTATGACCTTTCTGACTGTTATTTCGTAAAGCCACCTTGTTTTGCTAATTTGGAATGTAATAGTGTGAAGCAGCAGCAGATAATATTCAGTTTGCATGTAGCCAACTTAAATACGTATTTGAGAATGAATCGTACGCCGGATAAACGGACCCTGCCGCACTTATGTATTAGCAATTTGGGGAAGTAAATACATTGAATAGTATTTGCCCAACCAAAAATAGAATCAAATTCGACACCTCTACTGCAGTCAAGTTTTAATGCCTCTTGTTGTCATGTTCAGATTCATTCCTCTGGAGAGATTTTGAAACAGTTTTCATATTAATGTTAAACTGGATAAAAGATATGTTTCAGTTTGGTTAACTATTGGAGGAACTCTCCAGAGGATAAAAGTCCCTCAGTTTTTCCCTTAGACCACTATTTTCTCCTGCTGCTCACCTGCTGATAACAGTAGTTTTATTTTGTAATTTCCTTAGTTTAATTATAACACAGGTTCTTCGATTGCAACAATTCGCCCGAAGAGGGAGTAATGAGACATTTAGAGGACGACACTGCCAAGATTTGGCTCACTCCGCACGTATACACATGGGCAGTAGAAATTGTGCATGCTATTTTATCCATTTATAGAAAAGCAGTAGGAATAAGCAATCAGGTAGAGGCAGGAGGAGGAGGAGGAGGAGCGTAGAGAGAAGACAGAATGAAAACGGTAATCTCAAATAACAAATAGTAATTGTTGTTGTGAGATGATTTTATCTCAGGAAGAATGCAAGCATAGAGGATGTACAGCAAAATATCCTCCATGTAATATCAAGACTCATTAGGCTGCAGGTGAAATATGGGAGTAATTGGGTGAGTATTAATCTAAGTGCTCTGTGCTGGATGTGGGTTATGTATGTGATTTTATCTTGAGTGGTATCTGTCTGCAAGTTAATGTGGATGAACAGAAAAATACCCTCAAAACAAGAGACAAGCAAATAAAGACAAATCTCGTCATCCATGGAACTGCTGTATGAGACGCACACACAAGGTGAGCGGTAGTCTGGTAGTCTGGGCTTTTTGAAGAATGCCAACAGGGCAGCTCTGTGAGCTGCTATCAAGCACTCCTGTAGATCTTTCTGGTGACAGCAACTGAAAAAGAGAACAAGCTGTTTTGCAGCATACCCCTGTATGCACCTTCAAAATGCCCTAATGAATAAAAAACAATGATGAGGGATGCACTGGTGGGCCTCGAGGTCCACCCATATCCTGTGTCTGTACCCTGGCGATCCAATTAAGAATATATAGAAATCTGATTTGACGGGCAAAAGCATTTGTTCTATTATACATTTTACAAGTGACAAGTAAGAATAGAAAAAACTTTTTTGAAGCTGTTATTTTGTCTGTATTAAATTTAAGTCTTCCTTTCAAACTGATAGATGTTTCCACTGCTATAAACTGCATGCCTCCACAACGTGTGAAAATATCTGTCTCTTTAGCTGCTAGGTGTTCTACTTTTTACCAACTAGTTACAACATGAAGATTTTACTTGTCTGTTGTTTTGGTGCCAGGCAGTTTAGTGTACAGTGAGTTTATCATGGCTTGTTTGCACAAAGAAACAGCTGCCTGCTGCTGCTGGCAATGGGATTGATGGGAGGCTGAGTAACTGTCTGTTCAGACAGAATGAAAACAAAAAATCAACATTCCAAGTTGAAAACACTTCAACTTGAGGCAAAAACACATGTGTATCAAGGGGTCTATGAGCTGCTTCATAAATATACAAAGAACAAAGGAAAAAGGAGAGACCAGAACCTCAGAAATAGCCAGAGTTTCTGGTGAGTTCTCCAGATCAGTGAAACTGAACTGAACACAAACACACAGGGCACACTACCACTCACATGGTTGGTGTGTCCAGTACTAACAGCTTACAGCCAATATATACTGTACATTTGGTACACTGGCTGTTTAGAGGCGCGAAAAAGATATGAGCAAAAGTGGCTTACGCTCTCTGTCTAAACAAACCTAAAACCAAAAAGCTGAAAAGAAACCTAGAAATTTCAATTGCATCCTAACAAACATCCTGTCTAAGTTTTTATAAAAGTGCCTCGTAGACAACCATGTAATTCCCAGGCAGGGTTTAAAGGTGTTGGGGTGTGTACAGCTCTCTGGCATTCAGACTTGTCAGAAAACAAAAAGTTTGAGCACAGGATCAAGGAAGGTGAACTTTTCACACAGAAAAAAAAGCTATTTTAAAATTGGCTTTTGAGGTTTCATGGATATAAATTCCTCCTGCCTGCAGAGCGAGGAGGTGGGGAGACAGTCGCCATAAAAAGCAGTGACTTGATACAACAGAAAAAGTGAAACTTAAAGATAAGATAAATGGACCTGGACCTGTAAGAAATCAAAACAAAAGAATTGTAACAGATAAAACTTTAACAGCAACACTGTGAATCCTGCTGCAGGATTTATAGAACACCATTTTGGTGACATCATTAACGGTGAAAAGGCTGATGAATACACTGTCAGCTTCTGTTAAACTCCAGCCGTTGAAGGAAACATGGAAAAGCTCATTATATATGCAAATAGTTTCCATCTCTAAGTTTTCTGAGGCTTTTGGGTGCATCTATTAATATGATTAAGAGAAATGTTAATTGTATGCACAGTCAGGACGATACAAACAATCTCTGGAAGAATGTACTCTCTTCAGCCATTAACAAACTTAAAATTCTGGATGCATACAGTATGTGTATGTGTGTGTACATGGAGTGTCGTTGAGAGACAGAATGAGATAGATAGTAAAGACAGAGAAAGACACTGGGGCAGATGAAGCTGGAGTCGTCCTCTCAGTGAGTGCACTCAGATAAACAATCTAATCTGGAAAAAATCACAGGCTTTTGTTCTCTGAATCCAGCATTTATGTATCGCACATTACACACTCTCCCTTCAGAGAGGAGACAGACAAGGAGAGAGGAGAAGAATGTCCATCGTGGCACACTACGGTGGCCAACCTTGTGATGGAAGGTAATAAAATGGTAAATCTGGCCAGTGAAAACGTACTGTATGGTTTTCTGTCTATGGCACTCAGACCAAAGCCTGGGTTTCCTATTGAGACATAAATCTTTAAAAAACAAAACAAATATACAGTGACTGGCTGTGTAGAGGCTCAGTAATTTCCTAAAACAGCTGGGAGCTGTAGTTTTAGCAAACTTTACTCAAACAGGAGCAAATAGTGTATTTATCGAGGGACTATTTTGGCTGTGGATTAACACAGTTGGTGCTCTAGGAATATTACAACTTGTTGAGGTGTCAGTGTTTTGCGTGAGACAACGACTATAAAATTGGAGAACTATGATTTATTTTACCAACTATCTCATCAAAGAGTGAAGGGCTAGGCTACCTTAATAAATCTCAAAATTTAATATGTTTAATGAAAAGTTGAATGAATTTCCCCAGAACTGCTGCAGTAATGGAGGCGGTTACAGTTGCAGTATTCTTACGTTTATCATATGTTGTTGTGATGTCCACACTGAAGTGACTGTGAATCGATGATTCATTTCCAATCCATCAATGCAAAAGTTCCCTTAAGTAAACTGAACCCCTCCCTGCTTCTAAAGCTTACCTTGAGTGAAATGTGAATAAATGCAAACATGTCTCAGAGGAAGTCAAATGTGAAAGTGATGAAATCTTCCAGAAGCGTCCACATTATTATATTAACCCTGCATTTATTGATTTTAGACATAAACATACATATTTTAACTGCAGAATCCTCACGAAACTTTTCGTGACTTCCTCCATAATGACCCGTCTTATAGACATGTGTCGATAGCAGCTCAGCCTTCTGACCTGATATTAAAAGGCCGTCCAGGAGATGATGGAGAGCCGGTACAAAGCTGCTGACAGTCTCATTAATCAGATGCCGCGGCAGGAGGTGTTGGCCTTGGCTCAACATGAGACCGACAGCTCGAACTGACTTGTTGCTGGAGTACTGCAACAAGGCGATGCCCCCCTCCCCACCCCCTACCAATCTGCTTGACACCACCTTTCCTCATAAAGGTCAGGCTCAAACCAGCTAGCACCACCTGTTGACTCTATTGATAATGTTTCTGTTTCACTGGGTGTGCTTTATAGCACCAATATTTAGCTGCACAAGTTCATTTGGTTAGTGTTCATTCTCACTGCCCTGCAACTCTTGTACCTCCTTTTGTCTTGTTGCCCTGTCAGTCAGTCCATCCATCATTTTTGCCTGCTTCACCTGCACATTTAATGAAATTTGACACAATGACATGCTGTTTATACAGAAAGTGTGTTTAATTTTTCAATAAAGATAACTGCAAAAACCTTAATATCTGCTTTATTTTGAAGAAGGATGCTGGCTGTGTAGATGATGTACTGTAAGGGTTAGGGCCCTTTAGTTCGAATGAAGGAAATATTAACTGCATGCAGCTGATTTTTGGAGCAGCACTGTGCCTCCAACTTTACATGAAAGTAGTTTTCCCAGTTTGGTTTGGAAGAACGTGACTGGCTGCACAGAGCTCCTTTCATATTGTAAGTGGAACATACTGCACAATGTGTGCTGGGTAAGGCGTGTTACATCCTAGACCAGTCACCAATCCAGTTCCCCTTTTAAAAATGGTTTTGTTCTTTTCACATGTACATGGTTAGAAACGAGAAAAGAGGGAAAATCAGAAAAATCTGACATCTTTTACCTGGTGCAGCAAGTCTGCAGCTCTGTCTTTTATTTTCCTGAAAGCTATAAACGGACAGACTACCTCTCCTGGCAACCAGATCTTGCTTAGTCATGTTCAGTGCCAAGTCATGAAACTCTGCCATAATGCCCAAAAGCAATTTTCTGTAGTTTAACTTTGACTTTTGTTGTTGCCTCTTACCAGGATGGGATACTGTTTCCTTTGTGAGATAAATATTTAGATAGAGACAGACTGCTGTAGGAGTTCTCTGAAGGCAGGCTGATTGATCAACCTTATAGTGTCTATTTAGCTCCAGTTCTGTCTCTCAGGCCTACTGACACTCGTGGGTGGTAACATGATACAAAAACCTCATGGGAGAAGCTCTATACATACTTCACACAGTACACTACATGCAGACAGACAAACATCACACCCCTCGTGATTTTGGTATATCATTTCAAAACCACAGCCACTGTTCTGCAACAGCCTCTTTCTCTAAGGCTTTTCCCACCAAGATTATCTCGGCCTCAAGAGCGTATGATGTTGGCCACTGATATTCATATGTGTGTGATAAGGCTAGCTACCTCTCAGCTTTCACCTAAAGGCGTGATTGGGGGTGAGGTTGGGGCTCTGTGTTAGCCAGTAGAAGTTCTTCCACACCAGTGAGAGGTGTTCTTTATGTATGTGTGGCTTTGTGATCGGGAGCACTGTCGTGCTCAAACAGAAAAGGGCAAATGATGTTTTGCTGTTACATAATGTTAATACATTTAGAATAGAACTACTGAATAAATGCAATGAAAAGCTTAAAATATTAGAATATTTATTGACCTATTTTCCTCTAAAATTTAGGTTTTTGTTTTGTTTGTTTTTACACAGAAAGATGAGTTACAGCCCTAACGATGCATTATGATGCAAAGTTGTAAAAATAGTGCCCTCTTGTGGCTACTTTGATGGACCGCATCCCCTAATGTTGTATTCAATCTGAGCTAAGTCCCTTACAGGCAACCTCATAACCAATCACAATGCAGTTTTGGCTCAAGCTCTCTAGAAATATTTTTAAAATTTTGTCCGGAATATTGCCTGTCCAGTACTACACCCATAACAAGCTACTGGAATAAATGATAATGTTTAGACTAAGCTTATGAGATACAATGTTAGCGTGGGAGGACACACTATAGGGTGAAAGCAGAATTCGTTAGCGTTTAAGCAGGGAAAAATACCTGAAAATGAAAGCACTGGAACTAAAATTCCACATGTTTCCTCGAAAGTAGCTACTCTGCTAAATCAATTGCCACTCTGAACTAGTAATTAACTACATAAAATCAGAAACCTGGATTTTAGGGATAAATTAACATGATTACTTCTGGTGAAGGTACAAACACTAGACATAGTGAAAAGTCGTCTTAATGTAGTTTGTTTTGTGCTCCGAATTTGATCTAAGTTATTGAGTAAGTATGTGATAACGAACTTTTAAAACTGGCACCAAACCGCTGTAACGTTAGCTAGCTTTCAGATTAGCAACCGTTGTTTCTAATCCCACTCTGCAGTTGATAAAACGCAATAAATTGCTCATTTCAGTGTTTAACTAATATATGGTGGCGAACATGTTTTCAAAGGAAACCCTCAGTAACCTGTTAAGTGTCGGTGGTGGTTTGTTGTGATGTGTGCCTTGGTGACACAGGGTGGTCTTTCTCTTGCAGTTGCGGTTTCCCAGGCAGCCGACCTAGTGCTGCCGGTGAAACCTCTGCAAACCAAACCTGCTGTGTCGATGGAACTCTACAATCAGTCTGTGTACTGTAGGGTGAGTTTGCGGTACATGCTGTTTGATTCATGAGTTATCAAAGTTCTTTCCTTTACAGCTGCTTTGTGTTTACGGATTTCAATGGGTTTTTGTTTATAGCACATCATGCTCAGAAAAGCTTGCTCTGTGATCCTCCTTCCAGCCTGACTGGTTGGACTTGGTTAACAGTTGGTGCTTGGATGTTGTTAAGCTGGTCAAGTCACCGAACTGCCCTTTGTTCAGCATGGGACATGTTTGAATGCAGCCTACTTGGATACAATATATATTTTAAAAAGGGTACTGTTAGCTCTCTTCTCCGGTGTTGCATGAAACCGTGTATCTGGCTTCAGTGTAAGAATTCACCTTGTAGGAGCTGTATGTTTCATGATGAGGCGAAACTGATTTTGTAAACCAGACACAGCTGCTCTACTCCAACTGGCTGCACAGACTTTTAGAATACAATGTGACCTCCTGATGGATAAAAAAGTAACTGGAGAAAACTTGGTGTGCAGCCAAAATGTAACAGATTTTATGGTGGAGTGGAGCTAGATTCCCTCATGGCAGAGCGATCCAGGTATAATATGATGCGGCTTGGCACTGATACCAAAGTTGTGCTTTTTCAATTTTTTTTGGGATTGTAAATTATTTCCTCAAAATTTTTTGTGTTCCCATTCCACAAACCATTTCATAAGCCAGACTTCACAAATGTAATGTTTAATTTTACTTGATAAAAACAGAAAGCAACTGTACAAGAACTGTGTATAAATAAATGAAATGAAAAGATCAGATACATTCATTGCCAACTTTTCCAGTACTTTTAAAAACATCCAAGGTTGGACAAAAATTTAAGTCTGATTAAATGGTACTTGGCGAGAAGTAAAAGGCTCCTGCAAGTAATAATAATAATTAATAAACTTTATTTTACGTATAAGTGCAGCAGCAAGTGATGTAATATTTAATTTTACTTTTTCACAGTCAGGCTGCAACTAACACTTTTATTTGTTGATTATTTATCAATTACTTATTTTGATTGATCAGTTAATTGTTTAATGTAAGAAGATGATCCCCATCACGTTTTCCCAGACTGATGATGTCTTCAAATTTAAATTCTTCACCAGTCACCTCTATGAGTGTATCCCTGTGTCCTCAGTCCTCCCTCTGCCCCTCCTCTAAAGAGATTAGCTGTCTCATATCTTAGTCACTGGGCCATCCCTAAACAGCCAGGTAGCTCTGCCAGCCTCACCAAATTTGACTCCAGCTACACTTATGTGTTCACTGTACTCAAAATTCAGCGGGTGTCACCTTGAGAAAATTCATGTAGTGTACAGTGGCCGGGCTGACTGTTTCTGTGACAGCTTTGGTGGGTCTGAGAATGACAGTAGAGCCGGGTAGAAGTTCTCCCCTCTCCTCTCTCCTCTGTCTGTCCTTGTCTTTCTTTCTCTCTCTCCATTCTGTCATTTCTTCTCTCCCACCTTTCCCGCTCTCTGTCTTGTTCTCATCTCCACCTATCCGTCCTGGATGCGGCCTGAGCTCGCCTGACAGTCAGGAGATTAGGCCCTGCATCTGTCACCAATACTGTGAGGAGCTGGGCTAGCTTCATGTCCTGTGTGTATACTGATGATCAGTGTCTGTTTACAATTGGTGAAACCCCTGTAAAGAACTTCGAGCAACAATTCAACCCATCTGGCAGCTGAGTTAACCCTTAGTTCCCCTGGGAATGAACAGGGGAGTGTGGGCAGAGCAACAGGTGAGTTGTTTCTTTGCTTTATAGCTCAGAATTTTGCTAATTTATTTAGAATTTGGGCTTTGGTTTTATAAGCGTAGTGATAAGAAATACTGATACAGAAATTCTTAAATAAGGAGTCCTGTTAATGTACTTATTATGTTCCCCAAGACTTTCCATTGTTTCCTGCTGAATTTGCTCATACCTTGAGTCTCTTGTGTGTTAGAGTATGAAAAGGGGTGTAGACTGTGATCTCTCACTCTTTCTATTCTGGAGTTATTTTTCAAACCTCCCTCTTAAGTTTTTTATCCACAGAGTTGCACGCTCTCGTTCCTTGTGGTCTACTTTAAATGCATGGTGAGTTTGCCATGTTGGCCAGCATGGAGACTCGCTGTGGATTTGTGTATGAAAAGGTTGTAGAGGGAGCACAACTCAAATCTGCTGAGGCTTGTGTTTACTTCAACCACAATCAAAACAAGCGTCTGTGCATGCATAGGAGCGTGTCTGGATTTCTGGACAAAAAAACATACTCTCCTGACGAGTGTGTGTGTGTGTGTGTGTGTGTGTGTGTGTGTGTGTGTGTGTGTGTGTGTGTGTGTGTGTGTGTGTGAGAGAGAGGTTTGTGTGTTGGACAAGAGACAACGTAAGAAGTACCAGGCTAATAATCTTCTTGTGGTAATCTGGGATGTTGATGAAAGAAGCCGCAACACATGGTGACCACTTTTCATAATGAGGAGTGCAGTACTGCAGTACTGTAGTATATCATGCTTCCTCTATGCTGTTGCAATACTGAATCCCTTGCATTAAGTTGACAGCATGTTTATCTGATAACTCTTGTTTAGATCTTCGACTAGGTGCTGTACGGTTGTTGTTTCTACCTGCCGTGTGCCAGTGCTGATTAAAAAGCAATGCAATTTATAATCAAGTGTCTAAATGCATGCTGTGTTAAAATAATTGTAATGTATTGTTAAGTAATGTTTAAATATAGACGGGCTTCATATCTTTTATGTGATGCTCCTCTCTGTAGCAATGAGATATACTTCGCCCCACAGTATGTTAGACTTGTCAAGAGATGTTTTATTGCAGATAACTGAAAGCACAGAGTTCATGTTGTGGGTGCCATATTGAGCGTTGCGGCTCCAGGCGTCTGAGAGACATGATGTGACATTGGGGACTAATAATAGTCTAATCAGGAGTCTGTTACATGTATGATATGGTTGTCTCCGGAAACCAGTAGGACATGTGAGTTAAACGTATAAAGGTGGTGTATTAGTAAATGCTGAATGGTCTGACCTGATAGCACAGGATTTGAGAAGTAGTGGGCAATAAAAGTGAATGCTTATCTGTGGTGCCGTTCCTTTGAAGTTCCTGTCACCTTGGAAGCTTGAGTGCATGGCGGCACCTCACATTAGATGCTAGATAAAGCAAGCATCCATCAACGCATAATCATACGTACAGGTCTGTATATGTTGAATAAATTAACCCACATGAATGCATTCAAGAGATATCTGAAGTAATCCTTCATTTAAGGCTGTTACTAATTTTATATTCATCATCAATTCATCTATTTATTTGTTTTTAATCAATTTGTTAGTCCATAAAATGAAAACTGCTTGAAGATATCGCTTCACAGTTTCCGTTCTGAAGTAACATCCTTAAGTTGCTTGTCATATCGAGTTAGTTGTTAAAAAATCCATAACCTCAAAAAACAACTGCACATTACTATGGTAGAAGAATTAGAAATACTACTGAAGTAAAACTTGTGAATCAGTGACCCATTTTATCTGTGTCATCTCTGACTAAATTATCTAGCAGAACAAGTTAAACAAATCCCAATATGATGTCAAGTTTAAGCTTGTTGTTAAAGTGTTATATTGCTGGATTGTTTTTTACAATCATTTGATTCACTTCTGCAGCTCTGTCTAGAGCACACCTGTCATACTGGTTTGTAAAATCACAAATTCTTATGTATTTTAATGATACCTCAGATGAAATGCATTATTTCTGCATGGTCTTGGAAATATTGCAGTCAAAAGTCTATGAAATGTTATCTGCTGTTGGAAATCGGTGAATACTTGTCTAATATGAGCTAAATGAATGGCTTCAGGGTAAAATGTTAATCTTTAAATGGAAATCTGTTTTGTTTTTAATAGCTGGGCCTCAACCTGTCTTGAAAGTTAAAAAGCGCTACTGTGATATTCTGTGAATTACTTTTGTTTTTATTACTACAAGATGAAAGTTATTTTTTATTCATTTAATTTTTGTTTAAAATCATTGCTTTTCATAATACAGCATTAATCCTGTTCATTGTCCCCCAGGACTTCACACAGCAACAGTTCCTCCTGTTAGAGAATGATACACAGTATTTATGAAATGCAGTGTAAGTGGGATGAGTTAAAAATACTGATATATGGGTATAGATGTGTTAACAAGAGAGCAGCTGTGTGTGAGTAAAAGGAACCAGACCCGATGCCTTCCTCAGCTCTTAAATCACTCCATCAACATTTATTTTTAGATATGTGATATCACAATCTACCAGGCTGTTATTTTTGACTTGCAGTCATTTGAAATCACAAATAAGTGTTTCTGCAGCAAATTCCTATTATCTGCTTTAGGGCTGCAATCAAAGACTCTTTCTCAGTTAATCAGTTTTTCCTGTTCTTCAGACTGCTTGTTTTGTCTGACTAAGCAAAAACATATAACTTGAATAAACATCAATTGTTTGCCTTTTTGACAAATTAATGAATAATCATTTGGGTTTTTTATTGTGTGGTATCAAGCACTAAATTAAAGCAGTTCATTTGGTTCAAAACTATGTTGTGACAGTCTTTTTGGATTTTGGTATATTTCATTATAGACTTTAAAAGTGTTTTCTTTTATTAACTTGCCCATGTACCTGTTTGTCTTCTTTATTTGATTACTAGTGGAGACCTCTGTCCATCAGTTTCATGCTTTAGATGGGTCTTAATACTTAATAATTGGATCTGTTGTTTTTGGGAACTGCATCAACAAGAATCAAAGATCGCCTCTTCCTCAAAACTGGTGACAGATGGGTCCTCCTTAGCTGCACCTCTGTGGACTGCCAACAGCTTACCGACACTTGACCTACGATCTGTGAACCTCTGTAGCGCTGAAAGTGGACCCCACTGCAGAGCCAGATCAACAGATAAAGATGCAGAGGTTCCTGTACCCAGCTGAGACAGTAACTTAGGTCAGAGCGAAGACCAGAGCGTGGCAATAGTTGGCTGAAGGGTGAATGGAGACAGAAAAAAATACCACAACAGGGGTTGTTCTGGACCCCTGCCCCCAACTCGGAAACTTCTGCCAGCTCTGTAATATCTGAGGGGCGTGTGGGAGGATGAGGGATGGAGAACAGGCTGGGAGGAGATGACTTCGTCAGCCAGATGGATGACAATAGCGTCATTGGACTTTCAGAGGCACTGGAGATTGTGGAGTTGGAGCAAACTTGTGGTGATGCAGGTACAGAATCTAATCCTACACCTGCCCAGGAGGCTGGTCTTACTGGGCGAGAGGACACACCACCTGAGATAGTTGCAAACTGAGTGAACATCTATCCCACACTGAGACACCAGGAGGATGTACAAATACTGTCACCCTGTGAGTCTTTGATTATTATCTTTTTCATTTCTTTACACTTGCCTGTTTGTAACTTTTAATAATGATTGTAGTTTTTCTCCTACCAAGTCCAGGCAACAATTGGTTTCCTTACATATTTACCACAATGATGTAACAGATATAAAAATAAATTCAGACTTGTTGTTCATTGTGATGAGACTAATGTAGTTTCAAAGAGATTTGAAAATTGATTTCATGCAGTATGGAAATGGTGGAAATCTGTTTCTGCCTAGAACCTTGTTAAAATGCATCACAAAATCTACAATTGTACAGGATGTTTTGAAAAATATTTTTTAAAATATCGAAGTATACATGAGTTATAGTCATGGAGCTACAACATGCAAACTGATATGGTCATGTTAGACAATTCATGGCTGTGTATCATTTCTTCCCATTTCTTTTGCCTTTTGTCTTTGGCAGGTGATG
>BRZM01000027.1:244169-264553 GCA_033238685.1 Lates japonicus | reverse complement strand
AATGTTGTGAAAACGTGAAGAATGTCCTTCATAGTTTTCCAGATCCCCAAGGTAACATCCTTAAGTTGCTTGTCATGTCGAGTTAGTTGTTAAAAAATCCATAACCTCAAAAACAACTGCACATTACTATGGTGAAAGAAATTAAGAAATACTACACAAGTAAAAACTTTTAATGAATCAGTGACCCATTTTTATCTGTGTCATCTCTGATAAATTATCTAACAGAATAAGTTAAACAACCTAATATACAGGCCGTTAAAACATTGTTAAAGTGTTATAATGGTTGGATTTACTGTTTTTACAGTCCATTTTGATTCCACTTCTGCAGCTCTGCCTCGACACCTGTCATACTGGTTTGTAAAATCACAAAATTTTTGTATTTTTAATGATACCTTTGTGATGAAATGCATTGACTGCGCAGTGCTTTGGAAATATTGCAGTCAAGTCTGTCAGAAATGTTATCTGCTGCTGGAAATCAGCAATACTTGTCTATAACTATGATGGAAGCTAAAATGAATGGCTTCAGGTAGAGCTGACCAAATGCTTTTAAATGGAAATCTGTTTTGTTTTTAATAGCCTGGGCCCAACTGTCTTGAAAAGTTAAAGGCCACTGTGATATTCTGTGAATTACTTTTGTTTTTATTACTACAAGATGAAAGTTATTTTTATTCATTTAATTTGTTTAAAATCATTGCTTTTCCTTATTACAGCATTAATCCTGTTCATTGTCCCAGGACTCGCCACAGCAGCAGTTCCTCCTGTTAGAGAATGATAAAGTATTTATGAGAAATGTGTGTGTGTGCAGGGGATTAAGCAGTTAAAATACTGATATATGGAGTATAGATGTTAACAAAGGAGAGCAGCTGTGTGTGAGTAAAAAGACAGACCGATGCCTTCCTCAGCTCTTAAATCACTCCATTAAACTTTGGCTTGTTTTAGATATGTGGGCGCTATCTAATCTACCAGGCTGCTGTTATTTTTGACTTGCGAAGTCAGTTTGAAATCACAAATAAGTGTTTTCTGCAGCAAATTCCTATTATCTGCTTTAGGGCTGCAATCAAAGATAATTTTCTTTCTCAGTTAATCAGTTTTCCTAGTGATTTCTTCAGACTGCTTGTTTTGTCTGACTAAACAAAAACATATAGCTTGAATAAACATCAATTGTTTGCCTTTTTGACAAATTAATGAACTAATCATTTCAGGTTTTATTGTGTGGTATCAAAGCACTAAATTAAAGCAGTTCATTTGGTTCAAAACTATGTTGTGACAGTCTTTTGGATTTTGGTATATTTCATTATAGACTTTGAGTGTTTTCTTTTATTAACTTGCCCATGTACCTGTTTGTCTTCTTTATTTGATTACTAGTGGAGACCTCTGTCCATCAGTTTCATGCTTTAGATGGGTCTTAATACTTAATAATTGGTTCTGTTGTTTTTTCAGGAACTGCATCAACAAGAATCAAAGAGATCGCCTCTTCCTCAAAACTGAAGACTGACAGATGAGTCCTCCTTAGCTGCACCTCTGGACTGCCAACAGCTTACCGACATGACCTGCGATCTGTGAACCTCTGTAGCCATGGCTTTGAAAGTGGACCCCACTGCAGAGCCAGATCAACAAGATAAGATGCAGAGGGTTCCTGTACCCGGCTGAGACAGTAACTTAGGTCAGAGCGAAGACCAGAGCGTGGCAATAGTTGGCTGAAGGGTGAATGGAGACAAGAAAAAATACCACAGCAGGGGTTCTGTTCTGGACCCCTGCCCCCAACCGAGCTTCACCTGCCAGCTCTGTAATATCTGAGGACGTGTGGGAGGATGAGGATGGAGAACAGGCTGGGAGAGAGGATGACTTCGTCAGCCAGATGGATGACAATGGCATCATTGGACTTTCAGAGGCACTGGAGATTGTGGAGTTGGAGCAAACTTGTGGTGATGCAGGTACAGAATCTAATCCTACACCTGTTACCCCAGAGGAGGCAGATCTTACTGGGGGCGAGAGGGACACACCACCTGAGGAGCGTAGTTACAAACTGAGTGAACATCTATCCCACACTGAGACACCAGGAGAGGATGTACAAATACTGTCACCCTGTGAGTCTTTGATTATTATCTTTTTTCATTTCTTTACACTTGCCTGTTTTAGCAACTTTTAATATTGATTGTAGTTTTTTCTCACAAGTCCAGACAGCAATTGGTTTCCATACATATTTACCACAATGATGTAACAGATATAAAAATAAATTCAGACTTGTTGTTCATTGTGATGAGACTAATGTAGTTTCAAGAGATTTGAAAATTGATTTCATGCAGTATGGAAATGAGTGGAAATCTATTTCTGCCTAGAACAGCATTAAAATGCATCACAAAATCTACAATTGTACAGGATGTTTTGAAAAATATTTTTTAAAAATGTCAAGTATACATGAGTTGTAGTCATGGAGCTACAACATGCAAACTGATATGGTCATGTTAGACAATTCATGGCTGTGTATCATTTTCTTCCCATTTCTTTATACCTTTTTGTCTTTGGCAGGTGATGGCAGGATGAGTAACTTAAGACAGACACAGATAGAGGGTGAGGAGGTGAGGCACAGAAAGATACAGCAGAAAAAAGAGCATCTCTTAAAGAGGGACAAATACTTGGACATGACAGAAGATGAGAAAGATGGAAAGAAAGAAGGGAAGAAGAGTGAAAACAAGAGAAAGAAACATGATAAATCTAGCACATTAGGAGAGTTTGGAGCTACGAAAATCTCCAACCATCACTGCCCAGTATCCCAGTCTGCCTTGGCTGTCACAGCCCCCACTTTCCCTTACCCTCTCCACTTCACTGCTGAGGAAATAGCTGCTGCTCCAGGGATTGAAGCTGAAATCTTTCCAGAGATGGGCTCCATGGAAAGTCTTCCAGAATCACACAGCAGTCACATACACCTAAAGTCCAGTCCTCGTTGTCCTCGAAAATCTGAAACGCAGGAGCTGAGGGGGCTTCAGACAGCAGCTGTCTCTTCTGAGCAAGTGATGGCAAATTGTAGTGGAGTTTGTAATGGGCCTTTAAAGGGATCAGTGAAGTCAGACAAGCAGAGGAAAATGAGCCAGCCCTCTCCTGGAGCTACACATTCAAGGATTAATTCCCACAGCACTGTCAGGGCAGACTCCCTAACATCCAGACAGAGTCCAGACAGAGAGCTGAGGACACCCAGAGCCAGGACTGCTGAAGTGAATGATTCCAGGTGAGGGACATTCCCATAACCTTCTGTTTTGACCTCTCCTTATGTTGTGGCTGTTTCATCCATATGATTGTAGTTTTTTCATAAAAAGCATTAACCGTGAATATTATTGTATTTCCAGAAACGGGTCTCTGAGTTACCCCACACCAGACTTCTCTAAGGTGGAGCCCAGGGTCCGTTTCCCCAAAGATGGTTACAAGCCCCCCCAAGAGCAGACGCTCTTATAAGAGGGATTCCCTGTCCCCTGAGCCTCCGATAGTGTTTAAGTCCCCTGCTGACATTGTTAAAGAAGTCCTACTGAACACCACCGATGGATCTACTGTGCCATCAGACTCTAATAGACCACCAATCAGTGCCCCCAACTCCATCGTGCCTCAGGAGTTCAGATGCCGCCAGCAGGCCACCACGCTGCTCGAACAGCTACAGGTAGAGACTTACAGATGAGAGGTGTTACTCTGGATGAGATCTTGACAAAAACAACCTTTAAATACTAGCATGCAGGATTTTTTCATGAATTGAGACTGTTTTAAAAATTAGCCAGCATAGTGTGGATGTAGTCTGAAAAGCAGTAAACTGGTTTAGCAGGTAAAATACAGTGGGATTTAGAAACAAGGAACTTGTGACACCCTGGCACAGACTCAGTGCTACAATTTTGATATACCATTAATTTGACATCTTAGGTCTTGTTAATAAAATGTATTCTCCCACTTCTTGTCTGAGGACCAGTGCAAGGTGTTAATGGCCTCCAGGACAACACTGAGAAATCCCGCATCTCCCCAAAAAGCTAAAAGGAATTTCCTAAAAAGTCTTAGTGGACATTTTCTAAAAGAAATTCTGGTGCCTGTTTTCATAGAAATAGAAGAGTAAACATCAACCAGAAACAGTCACTATGGTAACCAGATTCCAGTGAAATTTCTTTGTGTTGAGGTCTTGTATTGTGCAAGGTTATCGGCATAACCCTGGTCTTGTGTATTTTGCCCCTTTATTGTTCATCAGTCTACTGCACCAAGGCAATTACAAAGACTTTATATTAATGTTTGTACAACAGATTTTGACTGAAAGTGGGAAGTAGAATAAGGTCTACAGATCACTGAGACCTTGAGACAACACAAATTACTTTTTTTCAGTCAATAATGTATGAATTACCCTCCCAGGATGGATAGGCCTTACTTTTCAGGGTGACTTTTTTGTAAATGTTCTCCACACTGCAGAACAATATATTGTCTAAACAGATTTTTTTTGTTGTAGCATTAAGATTTCACTTCTTTTAAACAAAGGGGACCTTGAAAAACAGCTCCAGACCAAAAGTAAATAGAAGTGTAAGGACAGGGTGTTCACTTACTCTACTGTGTCAGACTTGTGAATTAGACCGTACATAAACCATGCTCCATCCTCTCTGACTTTGCCCTTGCTTCCCCCAACTTTGTTCTCATCCCTTTCTTCTCCATTCTTGTCTTTTTGTTCTTTCTTCACATGCTTGTTTTGCACTTTGTTTTTCATTCTCTTCCCTTCCTCTTACTTTCTTATTTCTCTCTCCTCTTGCTGCAGGAGGACTACAACAGACTGCTGACTAAGTACGCTGAGGCAGAGAACACCATTGATCGTCTGCGTCTGGAAGCTAAGGTAGTCGATGTAGAGATAAGGCTTCAATTTATCACGATTTAAAGGCGAGCAGTGCAGTGGATCGGGGTTTTAAAAAACAATACATATCAGTGCCATAAGAGATTTATTTGTGGTGTTTTAAGTCACCTCCATGCTATGAGAAAGCCTTAAAATGATGGATGGTTATATTCTTCAATTATGTGCATTTTTTACTATTTTTTACTATTTAATTAATTTAAAAAATTGAAATAGCGTTGATGGATCATTACTGGCACTACTACATTCATCATTGGTGCTTTGATTAAATAAAGGTACAGCACTGAACAGCAACAGTGAACACAATATTGTTTTCCAAAGAAGAAACAATGCCAGTCAGAACTTCTTCCTCTGCGTTTTTACAATTTAAGATTAAATTATATATATTAAATTATTTATACATAATGAGATTAAACACTTCATTTTGTCCCTCATGTTTCAGTGAGGGGCGTCAGATGTAGCTACTGTTTAATGTGCAAACTCTGGTTGCACAAAAAATGTAAGTGAAAAGGTTCTGTGAGGAGAGGTGGGTGCTTGTGTATTATCTGTACAGTCATATTTAGGAACCAAAGGTATTTAGAGTGCTGGTGTGTAAATCCTATGCAGTAAAATCCAGGAGGTTACAGAAAGTTCAGGAGACTAGTAATTGACAGAAAGACTCCTCCAAAATTTAACCAAGGCCACAGTCCACATGAAATGTGTTTCAGCTTGTGGTCAGTGCTATTTTAGCCTGCTCTGCTTTGTGAGGTTTAGCATTCAGTGTTAAAGCTTTAACGTGTTTGTCTGCTGCTGTAAATATGTAGTTCAAACATTATCCATTGACTGAACAGACAAACTATTATTGTGTGACTTTTAAAACGCCCATTGATCATTTCATTCAGTTCTCTCTCTCTGTGCATCTGTCTGTCTGCACATCACAGACAGGGCAGTATGTCAGAATGAATTAAGTCTCAGAAAAGTGGGATGAGAAGGAAATGAAGGAGGAGTGCTGAAGTGTTATGAAGGGGCTCCTTTAAAAAATTATTGGCCCATTTCTGTTTGAGCAGCAGTGCTCCACAATCAGCACCAATTAAAATCAGCTTACCGAGTTCCCCACCTCTCCTCCATCTCTGTCACTGCAACGCTGAACTACCATCTGTCTCCACCTCCCTCTGTCAGCACATAGAGCATCAAACGGGCTGGGGTGTACTGTGAGATTATTTTCAAAATAAGAGGCTTTCCTGTTTTTTGTAATGTCGTTGTGTCCTGAATAATCACGCATCATCTCTTTAGACTTGAATCAAGGTATGCCATCATTTTCATTACTCATGTAACTGACACAAAACTCTGTTTTCTTGATCGTTTGAATTAAAAATTACTCAACAAAACATTTTAGTCTCACAAATCAGAAATAAAATCTTGTAGGTTTCATCTCCAGTCCTTCAGTTTCTTTCTATGGCTCAGTGTACATGCAGTTAATTTAGTTCAATCTATCTTTCTGACCCATTTTTTCAGTGTCTTGCCTCTTAACTACGTAGTAAATTGGAAGCAACCTGACAATAATAGTAGGGAAAAAAGCAGCCTAAGTGGCTCACTGGGTGAAATACATCTCAAGCTTTTATGTATGCTGCACCCTGTGTGTGTGTGTTGTGTGTGTTAAGGACTGTTGAGGTCAGTTTAAGGTCATTATAATTTACTGCTTAGAATGCTGATTGGGGAGGGGCATCCACTCATTCTCATTTTCATTAATTCTGTGTGTGTGCTATCAAGGAGTGGACAGGCAACCACTCAGTGTATGTTTAACCCCGTATTTACAGTCCAGTCACAGTCAGTTTGTCTTTCCTACATTGAAATGACTTTTATAGCTTCCTGATGTGTTGCGCTGAATAGTTGTTGTGGCTTCACAAAGTCAGTCACACTGAAGAGGCAAAAAAGGATTAAGTGAAAACATACAACTTTAGGGCACTAGATGGAGATGTTAGCCTTCACTGCTACACCTGTATGTTGCAGTGAATTAATTGTCTGAGGGAATTTGATACATTTCTTTTTCACAAATCATTAAGTTAATCCGACTGAATTCGAATCTTTTTCACTAGTTTTCTCAAGTGGTACAATTATCTTTTTTCTGCAAAGACATTCAGATTTTACAAGATAATCTAACATGTTTTAAAGTATTCTAGTCATCAGTATCAAATGTGCCGTTGTGCAGGCTGTACTTAAACCTGATCCAAAATCCTATTTCTAGAATAAGAACTTAGAGTAATCAGTGACCCAGAACTGTTAAAGTCTTGATATGTGAAAGTAGTTAAAGTCACTGATTTCACCTCTCTGGTAGAGGGGAAAGATTTCTGCTCTGTGTCCCCAAGTTTAAAAGTTCAACCGTAAGCAGGTGGGCTAATGATTATAGATGACATACAGTAGATCGTGATATGTTGTAGGTATGTTCATACTTTTCACATTTCCACCAGGTGAATCTGTACTCTGACCCTCCAAAGCCTGGCCGCTCGGTGCAGTCAGTACAGAGCCACAATGCTTCAAGGTTCATGACCCTGGACTTTCCTCAGGCTCAGAGAGCAGAGATCAACTCTGCTTCTCTTCATCCAAATGGACACAGCGCTCATCAGAGTATGTTCATCCTATCCAATATCTACCTCTTTGCTGTCAAATTTGTCATTTTATATGCCACATATTATATAAATCAATGGATTAGCTTTCCCTCAGCTGTCTGAGTCACACTGCTCCTCTGACTTATTGCTCTATAATTCAATATTGTCACAGAAATTTTTCATCTACATGCAAACAACCTAGCTTTCATCATTCATTCAGCTGCTGCTGCAAACGTTGCATCATATAGCTCTTCTTTGCTCTGCACCTGTCAAATGAACAGGCCATCAGGTGGGACAGCAGCTGGCTAAGATTCTCTACAATCAGGCCGACAAGTTCCTCCAGCAGGTAACTGAGCTATTACAACTATCAATGGGAGTGAAGCTCCTGACAGATGTGCTGGATGATGTAATTAAGGAAAGTAATCAAGAGATCAAGGTTTTGCTGTTTTTCTTTCAGCTGCAGACTTTTGAGGATCTCCTAAAGAAAGAAAAACTCCAACCTTCTGAACAGATGAAGGTAAAAGCAGCAAACAGTTTATCCATTAGAAGACTTTCATCTAATGGTCACCTCATACCCAAACTAATGAAGCAATGCTGTCCTTCAGGGTCTCTCACAGCTTGCTGAGGGGCTCAACTCTTTAGAAAGGGGCTACCTGTTGGCGAAGGATGAGCACAAAGTCCTGCAGCAGCGAGGGGCAGAAATCAGCCACTTTGACCCTGAACGGTGAGAGTTATGTCAAAGATAAATTTGCCATATATTTATATTTTGTACTCATGTGCATTCAGTCAATTTTGTTTTTAATAATGTTTGTCTACATGTTTGTGCATGCATGGGTATGTATCAGGGAGCTGGAGGGGCTGATCTACCAGTGTGGTCTGCATATGGATGAGCTGAAGGAGCAGGTGGAACAGATGCGACAGGAACAGCCCACCTGTGAGGCTCGTCCTTCTCCACCTCCTCAACCCACCCCTTCATCTGTTCCCTCTGAGGGGGCAGAAACTCTGACTCATCCACAGGTACCACCATCACTCTGTGCTCTGTACCTATGCACATTCAGAAGTGTGAAACCTTGTAGGTTATCAGCATGTCATGCCACAGGGTAGAGAACATCCACATTTGTTAGTGTTATGTACACCCTTGGAGAAAAACCTGTAGAAAAAACATTACTATGTACTGTTTGTTTTCCTGATAAGAACCATGTAAGTTATAGTGGACCTTGAATTTTGATTTGCAGTTTGCTCAAGATCAGCCTTCAGAAATGAGGAATGCTTAGAAGATTTGTCAGTTAGTGAATTGTATCTTTAGCTTTGGGGTTTGGAAAATTAAAATGTCACTATTTTCAGATGTTATACCCTTAATGCTGGAACTGCTGTAGATGTAAAATGATACAATGTTTGATCTGGTGCTGGTCACTAATCATCTAGTTTTATATGCAGTCTGATTGGTAAACCTTATATCAATGAAAGATAATGGCTTCAGCTCAACAAACAGTAGCTGTGTAGCTGCCAGCCCACTGGCATTTCACATCATTTGACCTTCGTTGGTTCATGAACACAGTCTAATTTCAATTCCTTCCAGAGCCCGCCTGTGCCTTTGCTGGTTGATCCAGGAAGGGCAGTGGAGGTGGAGGTGAGCTCAGCCAGTGAAGAGAGGGATGAAGAGGAGGCAGAGATGGATCATGAGGACAGTCTGGATTCTCTGTATCTCAAACCTCTGAATGGCAAACACAGACGTGTTGAACAAGACTTTGCCACATTAATGGATCAGTGAGTGATGTTTCTGTTGTTACGATGTTCATTTCGTAAAAAATCTTTGCTATGGGATTTTTATTAATGTAATGTTTCATTATTTCACCTTCACTGTTTTCCTCCTACTGTTTAGCTACCAAAGCTTCAAGGAACTTCCCAAAGTTTTTGACCACAGACTTAGGGAAGAAGCTCTGCTCTCTTTAGGAACTGACATAGAGTCTGGGGATGAGGAGACAAAGAGATGGGGTCAAGGAACTGGAAACATAGAAGTCCAGAAAAGTCTTCCACAGAGGTTAGTCCTCAGAGGCAGAAAGACAGTTTCATCAGCTGAAAAGTAACGATTGTTCTGTTTTTTTTCCCTTATCTTTAATGTTAAAAGCTTACTGCTGTTTCATCCACTTTTTGAAACATAAAATTAGACGTGAAAAAAATACATACAAAAAAAACAAACATATACGTACAAAGGCATTTTTGAGAGGAAGCTAATTTCAGCAGCTCCACTGGTCTTATTTGTTTGTACTTCTGTGTTGACAGGAAAGCCAAATCAGACCATCAGGAGTCTCTTGTTGGCATCAGCAAACAGCGGACCAGCAGGTCCAGTCCACCTTCATGCAGGGCCTCCAGTCAGTCCACCTCACTCCCCGTTCATCCTCCTATTAACCGTGGGAGGTTAGAAAGGGGAAAGTCCCACAGTAGCAGCCTGAGCAGCCTGGGTGAGATCACTGCATCTGAGAGGAGGAACTCCAAACTCCAAACTGGGAGCCGAAGAGTACTTTCTCAGGTGAGTTTATATTGTGGATTGTCAGAGTAAGATAACAGTCTGTCACTGATTCGACACTGATTCCATTCAATGTGGCATGGTGAGATGGGGCAGTTCCTCAGTATTTGCATATGTGCACAGTTTAGGCGTCAGAATATTTTATTTCAGGCGTTTGTAAGGTGCAAATCTAGAGCTTCAAAACTTAATATACTTTTAAAATTTAGAAACATTTTCTGCAGTATCTGATCTGAGCTTTCATAAATATCAAAACATTTCATTAAATTTTTAGAGATGTGATAGAGATTTTAAGATATAACTTAATTAAGACAGCATTAGCGTATAAAGGATATGATTGTTTTAAAAAACAAAACTGAGCTTGTACCTTTAAGCCACTAAACAATCAGCTCAGTCAGTCTGTGCACACTTATATCATCTCATGATTAGATTGCCCAGAAAGCACTTCTGTACGTTTAGTAGTTCCTTCTTGAAATCACCGTAACAGTCACTTTTTTTGTAGCTTTTATAACACAGCAACAATCCACCAAAGATTTGTAAGAAAGATCACTGGTGATTAATAAAACAGTATTTTAGCTTTAGTTTTGAACTTTAAGAAAGCTGTGTCGTATGGTTTAATAGCCTGTGCATATATAATCTTGCATTATCTTTGCTCTGTGTTGTGTTGAGCAGGATGGGATCATCTCTCCAGAGACAGACAGTGGGTTTGTTGGTTCAGAGAGCAGCCGTCTGACTCCTGCAGCTCCTAGTCCTCTCCACCAGAGGGCATCACAGAGGTGAGGAGGTCCAACACTGCTTCTCTGCATCCACACACATTTACTGCACCATAAATTTTTCCTTATGTCCCACCCCCACCCCTGTGACTCACATACAGAGCACCATGATGTCTGATCCTACAACTCTAAATCCTGACTCGTTTTGTCATTCATTTGTTTCCTGTCTTTGTATGATGGAATATTCTTCCTTGTTTCAGTGTTTCAGTCCATCGGGAAGGTAACACGGGGAAACATCAGACAGGCCAAGTCTCAGCACCATCTCCTGCTTCCTCACCGTCACACAGTCACACAGCCACAGAGTCCAGAGGGGCCTCCAAGATCAGCTCCGACCAGCCAGACAGAAGCAGACAAAAGCAGAGGAGACGCACCTTCTCCTGCTCTCCGCAGCGCTGGGTCAGTCAGACAGAACAAACCAGGGCCGACAGTGAAACCAGTGAGTTTGGGCTGGAGAGTGACAGCAGTGAGTCTCCAAGTTCTCGCAACATTTAAAGCACTTAGTGCTAGCCTAAAAATAAAGAATATTACATCTTTTAAATCTATGAAATCAATACTAATGCTTACTGAGTTATTATTCTCTTGTCTCTGCAGCTCACACTGTGTCTGAAGACAGACAGAGTGACCAGTATGCAGAATCCATTCATTCCCTCCACAGTTCCCACCTGAGCTCCTCCCCCACTGCACGGTATCACCATGACGATTCTCTCAGAGCACTGGGCTCCAGACAGGTGGCAAATCGCAAGTGAGTGTGTGTATGTGTAGCAGCAGCTGCCATGGTAATAATTGTGCAAACAAGGCGAGGTTTATGTCTCCCTGCAGAGACTCCTGGATGGGGCGCGAAGTGAACAAAACCTGTGTGAGCAGAGAGTTCCAGAAAATACACTGTTAGAGCTATGAGCTACTGTAACCTGAAACTGAAATGCTGAATATCCTTAATGTGTCTGTTATCATATTCTTTTATGTATTTTATTACAGAATCTGCTGCTATTGAATGTGGTTGCGTATTAGGAGGTATTTTTTTCTGCATGGTGTGGTGCTGCATGAGTTGTCAGAGTGTGTGTGTATGTACATTTGGACTGACACCTGCATAGATAGCTTAAATCACCTGGTTGATGACTTGAATATTTTCACAGTGCAGCACTTCAGCACTCTCATTTCCTGGACTTTATACGGTTTGACCTTGAATGTGTGTGGTGATGAAAAACCAAGTCATAGGTATTAAATGCAAAAGTTACTACAATTGCACTGTTTCATTTGATTTTAAGCATTTTGTTTTAATGCTTTTGTGTTTGTATCTTTAGTGATACAATCCAGACACTACAGGCTGAGGTCACCAGGCTGAGGGAGAGAATAGAAAGTCTGGGAAATAAGAAATCTCTCAGCGCCACGAGAGCCGCTCCATCAGCTCAGGAGCGCCATGCTCCCCACACCTCAACACCTCGCGTCAGGTTCGTTTTCATCTTTCAGGTGTAACCTCACAGTCCATCTGTTCTACAGAAACAAAGCTCAGAACACTCCGGGCTTGTCTTTGTCCAGTTTTGTCGCCACATAAGCACACAGCAACAGCTTTTCTGCAGAACAAAGCAATAGGACAAAGCTTATAATTTAAACAAGGAACCCTGCAGTTAAGGGTTTAACACTATACATTTATACTTTACTACTTACCTACTTTTCTATGTTGTTTTCTAACTTATGTACTTAATTTGATCCCCTCCCATTGTTTAGGCCTGAGGAGAGATGTCAGAGTGATGTCAGCAGGGGAGGAAGAGAAAGACAGAAAAACAGAAAGACATTGTCTTGTGTAGACAAACAAAACCCACAACGTGACTTCTGTAAGTTGATCTGAATTTACATTTTACCCTTAACTCAGAAATTGAAACATCATGTTACTACTAGCATATGTATAGAAGGTCCTTTATTGAAAAGGGTGAAGAAACGGTTTATTAACTGACATACATAAATGTGTTACCCTAAATGTTAATGCCTTACATTTTATCATAAGATAAAATGCTGAACAACACATAAGAACCCAACTAGGAGAAAACACATCCACTTTGATTTGTACATTGACACATTACATTTAATGCCTTATAATATTTTTGTTTTCAGTGACAGGTTCAGAGCTGGAGCCCCCTACACCTCAGTCCCGGCCTCAGGTGTCCAGATTTACCCAAACATCCACTGTACCACCTGACAGCTACTCTTCACACACAAATACTGTCCACAGAGCGAGTAAGTACGTCTATCCCTCTACTGCAGACAATTTGATTTATCAACTTCCTCACACCAAACAGAGATCCAGTCAACGATTTAGGTAACTTCAGATATTTTAGCTGACTGAGGTGTGGTGACTGAGCATGTTGGAGTTTAGTGTCTCGCTCACACATTGAGCGAGACACTAAATTGATTGAACACTAAATGAGAGCTCAGCAATAGTAAGCTAATTTGACAAAAGACTGTGGAATTAATATTCATTTAATCACAATTCAGTGTTTTCCCTTCTGTTATTCTTGTATTTTCTCCCCAAGCTTTTCTTAAGCTTTGTGTGTGTCTGTCTTTGTTGCAGGGCAGCATCCTGCCGGGTCTATACATGTGTCTAAAACAGATGAACCTGACAGCAGAAATCATCAAGCTCCTGTTTGTCTCCACTGTTTCTCACATCAGCGATCTGAACGTAAGAAGGCTCCTTTCACCCTCACAGGAAGTTTGACTTAATTTATATTCAGGCAAAGAGGATAAAATCCAATTTAATTTTTAATGCATTTGAAACCAGTGTTGCTATTTTGTCCTCATCAGTTTTTGTCCGTCTGTCTGTCTTGTGCTGTTAGGGCCAGCTGGTGGCAACAGAGAGCCGACCCATTCCTCGTCTCGCTGTCATCACTGTCCTCTCTGTGGACGCCCTGAAGCATACAGAGGCACTAAAGCAGGTTTGTCTGATGCAATGCTGCACAGACACATCGTTATAAAGAACTGTGTACAACTTCCACTGCAAAATTTGAATTTGTTGTTCAGTATCAGGAACACAAAATTCATAAGTCAGTCTGAGCTCAGCACATAAATTATTTCAGTCTCCAGTAAATGAAATAAGTTTAATTATCTAAAGTGTTAATGGAGCTCCTGACCTGCTGTGATTCACAGACTCAGACTCTCCCACACACACAAGCTACCAACCAGCTGAGTCCCCTGACAGAGCAATGAGGAGCAGATTTGCTGACGCTCCTCCTGCACTGCTGCAGTGCATGCCAGTGTGCCCGCCACCACTCCTGTAAGTAACCTCTCTCACACACACTTACTCTCTTACTTCTCTCTTTGTGTGTGAGAACACTTATTGGCATAATTAATTCCCCTAGCCCCTTATCCTAAGCTAATTCTAACCTGACCAGGTGACTTGCAATTTCCAGTTACCCAATACCAGTCACTCAGAGAGTTGAACTGCTCATGTGTGTAACAAGAGCTGTTGAACTCATCTCCTTCTACCTTAGGCCATCAACTTATCAATTATCCCTCATATTTCTGTCACTTTTACTGAAGCTAGCATTGTAACCAACTAACCCTGACCCCATCAGCCGATAGTGACTCACTGCAGCGTCCAGACCTGCCCTGAAGAAGTAGTGCTGGTCAGATGGCATCAGTGGCCATCGCCACCTCCTGCACCTCCACAACATGTAGTACATTTTGTTTCACACTTTGAGTTCCACCTAAACTGTCACACTAATTTTGTTTTTTGTCATCAACCCTTACCCTCTCTTCAGGATGTATTCACCGCACCTCTATGTGGCTCCTAGCAACAGCACTGGCACATCGTCAGGGGTCAGAGGTCATGGGGAAGTGAGGGGGAGGAGGAGACGCTCCCTGTCTGCTGATAAGCAGTACTCCTTGGACTCCTCTCTGAACAGAGCCATCAGAGCAGCCAGACACATGAAACACACCTCTAGACACATGGCTCGCTCTCTGGCTACTGGACTGCAGTACCAGGACCTGCTCACTCAGTCCTACTAGACTGAACTTACCTCACAGACAGCCTAGACTGAGCAGCAGTAACCCACCAGCCTTGGTTCAGCTGCAGAATGAGGCTGTCGACATCACCAGCAGTCAAAAGCACTGAATACGGGACCAAAGTGAATTAAAAAAAATCTAACATCCTCTTCATTGTAACTTTTCTTTGGTTCCTACATTTGGAGAAAACTGTTACTGAAGCTTCTTTTGTTATATTTTTAAATGTTACTTTATGGCAACATTTAGGGGGATAGTTTGGATTATTTGAAGTGGGGTTTTATGAGGTACTTATCCATTGTCAGTTTATTGTCAGCAGTCGATTTGGATGAGTGTTTTCCCACTTTAGAGAAGCGTGCAGGAGTACAGGTACAGAAGCTGAGCCATGCACTGTTGTGGACGGGGCCTGGGGCAAAAACGTAGTCAAGCCTCATACAAGCCCACTTCAAATAATCCAAATGATCCCTTTTAGTCTCAGGTAGCCAAACATGAATTTGTTTCTTAAGTAGACATATTTATTATTATTATTATTAAAAGATGCATTGGCATACATTGAAATGACTTTTTGAAATTATATAGTACTGTAGATCAGTTTGGTTGAAAATGTAATGATCATATTGATTTTTAAACCCATGAGGTAAAGACATCAGTTTCTTTACTTCACCTGACATGAGAAATTACAGCTGTCTTGATATGGCAGTTGTCATGAGTGAATACTCAATTATTTTGAGCTATTTATTGATCATGTGATTATATTTTTTAATGATAATGTACATGTATGTCTGTGTATTTCAGCTGTTTATATTTGTAGTCTCTGTCAAGTTTTCCACGAGTGACAGTGTAGAGTAATGTGGCAGGTGAAGTTCATGTGGGGCATACATGCTGATCATGAATAGGTGACAGGGAGATGTCACAATTTTTGCCACTTGGACACTGGGCAGCCACACCAGAAAGCCAAGTCAGCCATCATACCATCATACAGGTTCTGTTTACAGTGTGAAAGTAACTTAGTCTAAGTTGAATTCTTGATTAAATGGGAACCTGCCCCAACAGTGAATATTTGCCTGGACATTGATTCATTGAAGGGTTAAAAACAAGGTCATCCTCTATGGGGCTAGAACACTGATATATATATATATTCATTTTATTTCATTTTATGTTTCTGGAATGTGTGAATGTGTTGTGTTATTTAAGAAACTGTATCATGTGTTGTAATAAGTTTTTTGTTTGTTTAATTCAGAAGCTGTTAGGAGGCGGAGCAAAATCACCGTACCAATCAGCGTTTACCTGCAGACGTTGGCTGACGTTCGTTGACGTTGGCCGACGTGTGTCGTCATTGAACGTGAGTCATGGCGGGGCAGCAAGGCGGCGGGGAAGCAAAGTTGGAAAAACAAGTGAAAACTCCGAGTAAAACAAATGTTTGAGCCGTCGCTTCGTCGCTTCGGTTTGTTAACGATGTGGGTATTACATTACCGAAGAGGTTTGGACACCGAAACAACAGTTTGGAGCAGTTTTTGTCGAACAACGCTGAACACACCTGCGTGAAGGTAAGGCTAACGAGCTAACTAATTAGCGGTGAGCGTTAGCGTAAGCACTAGCGTTAGCGTTAGCTTTAGCTGTAGCTGTAGCTGTCTCTTCTAACGATAGAATTTGGCCTTATTTCATTTCAGTCGTGTTTATTGCGTGGACAACGGTGTGTTTGTGTTTCTGTGGCTAAAGCGTCCCTGCCATGAGGTGTGGGCTCTTCAGGTAGACTGTTGATAATATAATGTGCATTTCTTGGTGGTTTGTTAGAATTTTCGTCGCCATTTTGCTTCTGCTTGCTGTCATTTTGTGTCCTGTCCTGAGCATTTAGAGTCCGATCGTGGCGGCCTAGCATCTTGTTGTGATCATTTAATGTTTGTGGTCATTTTGCATCGTTTTCCGTCTCTACCTGGCTGTTGTACATCTGTTTATGGGCATCATTTTGTCTTTTTGTAGTTGTTTTGCATCAGATTGTGTCTCCTTACGTTTCTGTTTGTGTTTATAGTTTTGTGTTGGTTCATGGCCATTTTACATTTCGTTGTGATTATTTTTTGTTTCATTGTAGCGGTTTAGCGTGTTGTTGTGATAGTTTTGCGTCTCAGTTTTTTGTCTCTCTCTGGTCATTTTGTATTTCATTTTAGTTTTGTGTCCAGTCCTGGTCATTCATAACACATGGTGTTAGTTTTGTCAGTGAATCTGTAGACAGTGATGAATTTCAATAAAAATCAGAGAATGTGTTGTAATACTCTGATAGATTAGAATGAATAAGTCTTAATGCTTTATATAAGTTTATTTTAAATTGCTTTGAATTCTGGTAGTTTAACGGTTTTAATGAAAGTTATTTAGAATTATCTGATGATTTTGGGATACTGTGCTTTTATATATAACACCATGATTGCTGCCAAATATATTGTAGGCCTACTCTGTTTTAAGGCTGATGAGTTGGTAGTTCGACCTAGTATTAGTAAAGCCACTGAAGACCAGCCACATTATTGCTCTGCCCTCTTACTCTTTCAGATTAAAACCATCCTGTTTCATAGAATCTGTTCATCCTGAGTTCTGTGTGGTTCATGTGTGTGCAACACAACCTTTTTGTCACAAGTGTTGAATTGTGTTTTGTTGTTCTCCTCAGATTTTAAACAACACTGTGTCTGTAGACCGGGCTCCTGCAGTTACCCCCGGTTATCAGAAAGGTGAGCCCATGTTCGAGGCATCACGTCTACGAGAGGAGAGAATGAAGTCCAGAGACGTTTAACAAAGACACACAGAAGGTGCAGAGGCCTCGCTGGATCTCCATGAGTCAGCCAGGAACCCAGAGCCAGAGGACATCAGTGAGATGTTACATAATCAACAAGGTAAATGAATTATATTGATAAATGAAGTGGCTATCCAGTGTCTTAGATTATAATTGGATAAGGCTGAAAAATAATGTCTAAACTTTGAATTAGGATGACACAGGAAGTATCCAGTTCACTTAAAGTACCAATATAGCAATGTAAAAATAATGCACTACAAGTCCTGCATGAAGTCCTGAAGTCATTGCAATGCATCAATATCCCACAAGGGATTAATAAAGGATTCTGATTCTAAAAAATCCCACTTAAGTAAAAGTACATAAGTATCAACAGTAAAATGTAGTTAAGGCATTTAAGTAAAAGTACTGGTTTGGTCCCTCTGAGTGATATATTATTATAAATGACATCATTACATGATTAATACTGAAGTATCAGTGTGTCAGCAGCATGTTACTGTTGTAGCTGCTGGAAGCAGGTTTATACACAGTGTCACCAGATAAATCTCAGTGATCATCAGATGGGGAAGAAGAAGACTGGTTTCTTTCTGGATTTATTATTATTATTATTTTTTTAATCTTTTGATAGTTTGAACTTCATTGGTGTTTTCTCTTATTGATGGTTGGAACAGTTGGAGCTTTTATATTAATGTATGTTGTGTCTGATTTTTCTCCACAGGACTCAAACTTCACCCAGGAAATTGCAGAGAAGAGACGGACATGAAGGTTTACAGGTCAGTGTTAGTTTATTGTTTTCATTCGGGCTCTGTCATTATCTCAGCTGTAGTTTAACACTTTTAAACCTGCTGTCTGGAACATGTGTTAATAAATTTTAGCTGCTGTAATGGAAATAATCCATAATAATAGAAGTAATCAATAATACTTTAAGTAATTTTTAATAATAGAGGTAAGCAGTAATAAGATATAGTAATAATAATGAAAATAGAATTTATAATAATAAAGTAATCCAGAATGATAGAAGTAATGACTTCAATATCAGTATTTAATATTATAAGTAATTTGTAACTGGAGAAGTAATGATTAATATTATAAGTAATCTGTTATAAGTAATTTTCTAATAACACAGTAGTCCATGATAATGAAAGTAATGAGTTATTATTTTTTTTTAAATTTAATATTACAGGTAATTAATATTAAATAGAGGTAATCAGTAATAATAGATATAATAACATTAATAGTTTCTAATAACTAATCCAAAATAATAGAAGTAATCTAAGTATTATTTGAAGTAATCCATAATAATATATTAGTGGTTGTAGAAGTAGTGATTAATATTTTAAGTAATGTTATAATAAAAAAGTAGTCCATAATAATAGAGGTAATGAATTATTATATAAGTAATTTGTAATAATGAATATTATCCATATTCTGTTATAATAAAAGTAATTCGTAATTAATTAATAATATTAAATGTAATCTGTAATAATAACCCATAATAATGGAAGTAATCATTAGTTCATTTTCCAGTAGAAGTAATTATTAATATAAATCATCTGTAGTAATTGTAGCCAATAACAATAGAATTAAGTTGAAAAAATAGAAGCAATCTGCGATAATAACCCATAATAGAGGTGCATGTTTAATTCAGAATCATTTAGCTCAATAAAATTACATGTATGTTTGACAATAGAGAAACTCAACTCAAAACATTTTTAACAATAGTTTATTTTGTTCCAGACAACATTGAACAAACTACAGCAAAGATAATGACAGATGTTTGACCACTAGGAGGCGCTCTGCTTTATTCTCCCACCCAACACACAATGTAGTTGTGAGCGCACTTTCCAAAGACTAACATGTCTTTATGAAGCTTCTTTAAGAACATTTAACTGCTTAAATGACATAAAAGCAGTTAAATGCTCTTAAAGAAGCTTCATAAAGACATGTTAGTCTTTGGAAAATGTGCTCACAACTACATGAGTGGGAACATAAAGCAGAGCGCCTCCTAGTGGTCAAACGGGGTGGGGGAGGGGAGGGGAGGGGGCCCTCCTGAACAAGAGGAGGCTGAACAGAAGATGAGCAGCAAGATGCTGGAGGTCTGTGATGTATAAAGTGTATATGTTTGGTTAACAGTTCCATCTCTGTGTTTTCTGTGATCCACTCCAGGTCCAGAACTTCAGCTGCTGTCTTCTTCTCCTCCTCCTGCAGAGACAGAACACATGTTAATCAACTGATCAATAAATCTAATCTTCCTACTCTAAACTGTCCTTATTCCTTTTTGATAGTTAATTACAACGTAGGAGTGCTGCTACTACAGTCTTGTTGAAGAAATTAATCAATTATTTTTCTAAACTACTTACATTGTTTGTTTCTAATTATTACAGCAATGACTATGACTGTGTCCATGTCTGAATATTACAGATTACTATTATTGGGGATTACTTTTAACATTATAGATATAATTTTCTACCATCACATATTATCTGTAGTATTACTGGCTATTAATAGGATTACTTTTGACATTACAGATTACTAATAATATTATAGACTTTTATTGATTACTTTTATCATTACAGATTACTTCTAAAATTTCAGATTATTTCTATCATTGTGAATTACTTTTTAACATTGATTACTTTTATTGTTAAATTACTTTTAAGTATTACTTCAATTAAAACATTACCATTATTATCATTGATAGGGATTACTTTTAACATTATAGATTACTTCTTATCATTACAGATTATTTCTAGTATTGTGAATTACTTTAAACATAGATTACTTTTAATTTTCTATCATTAAATTACTTCTACCATTACATATTACCTGTAGTATTACTGGCTATTAATAGGATTACTTTTGACATTACAGA